>APFE030162923.1:76794-114433 GCA_000404065.3 Pinus taeda
AAAAAAAAAAAAAAAGCATCCAACTTGAATCAATATGATGCATCTGTCACCAAAGTCTCTGACTGCTACTAGCTCTACCTCTATTGACTAAAAAATTTGTGCTTCTATTGACTCTACCTTTGTGCCATCTACACTACTAACAAATTTTCTCAATTCTCTCTGGTATCTCACTGCTGCTAGCCTCTACCTTTGTCACTCTAATATCTGACTACATCAACTGCCACTAATACATCCTCCTACTATGTAATTTGGGCTCTTGTAGCGTGCCCATAGCAAGGTAATGATCCATGAGACAAAACCTCTCAATGGACCCTACCTAAATTTCTACCCTCTTAGGTCTAATACTTCACATTGCTTCACCTCTCACCTGGAGGTATGGCTACATGTGCTCCCTCTGCCCACTTTGCTCGAAATTCCCCCCTACTACAGGTCTCTACTTGAGAGGATGTATCCACTTAGTCTCCTCTCTACTTGTCTAATTGTGGCTGCTCCACAACTTTCTAAGGCTGCTTCTTCTCTGCTTGAGTGGATCTCTCAACTCGGTCTCCTCTCTGCTTCTCTAATTGTGGCTACTGCACAACTTTCTGAGACTACTTCTGAGGTTGCTTCTGGGGTTGCATGTTGAGAGGTAATTCATGCTCCCTTTCAAACACCAAGTCTCTAACATTTTCCTTGCTTCTCAAGGCTTTACATGCATCTTCGACCTCGAGAGAATTCAAGTTCTTGACTCTCACACTGACCTGTTCCACGTTTCCCGTGGCAATGTGTCTAAGGAAAACCTTTCCCTTACTAAAAATCACATCATAGCCACAGTCTTCCAATACCACGACGAAAACAAGATTCTTCTTTAGTCTTGGAATATACATCACTTTTTTAATTTTGAGAGGGGAGACAGAATCCCTCTAAAAGGTAATTGTATCGATCCTGGTAGTGTTATACCTCTATGTTCTACCTGAGATATTTCTCCTGAAAATCACTCAGGATATCTTTATTCCTTGTCATATGGAACAAGGCACCACTTTTGAGATACAACATGTGTCCCATTACAGTGTTGTCCATGCATTCAATGAGAGTGAAATCAAGTTCAAATTATGAAGCTAGAGCTTCACCTTCTACTGCTAATGTAGGCTCCTTCTTGCTTGCTTTCTTCTGTGGGCAGTTCGTGGCAAAGTGCCCGTACTCGTGATAGTGAAAACACTTGACGTTCTACAAGTCCTTCTTCTTTCCACCCTCCTTTCCATGGTACTTCTTTCTATTGGCTTTCTTTACTTCTCTCACTAATGCAAAGTCCTCTTCCACTTCTTTGGAAGAGGTCCCATCTCTGGTGTTGCACTGAGTCTCTTCATGTACCAAATCCGACCACATCCTCTCCCTCCCATTAATAGAGTCCTTGTAACTATGCTAGCTCTTGGGAAGTCCTAGAAGAGCTAGGCTCACCATATCACCTCCAGAAATAGTATTCCCAACACTTCCAATCTCATCTCGACAATGGGTGAACTTGGTCAAGTAAATCAGAATTAGGTCACCCTTCTCCATCTTAATATTTCTAAGTTTGTCCTTTAGTACCAACATCCTATGGTCACTGCTATTTTGAAACAGGTATTTCAATTCCTTCCACATTGAGTATGGGTGTCCTTACCATGGAGACTTGAGACAATGTGATCTCAAAATCCTTTCAGGATAATCCTTCTCACTTTTTCCACACACTTTCTCCATTCAACCATGTTAACCCTCAAAGTTTTGAGGCCTACTCAGCCTTCTCCTTCCAAGTACTTGGCCTACATGACCAAGTTTTCCAAGTATGGTCAAGAGGGTCAAAAGGACAAAGTTTTCCAAGAAAGTTCGAGAGGGCCAAGTAGGGTAAAGATAGTCGAGAAAGGTTGAGAGAGCTAGAAGGTCCAATGAAGGTCGAGAGGATTGAGCGAGCTGATTAGGGCTAAGAGGGCTAAGCGAGCTAGCAAGGGTAAAGGATTAAGAGAAAGAGGCTCATAAGGTTGAGTATGGACCAAAAACACTAGCAGTAGGGAAAAACCTATAGATCTGGAGGAGGAACAATATGTTCCTTTGAGCTATATGAAGAGGAGGCTGAAATGGGTTTGAGGAGAATACACACCATATAACAACACTAGCATCAAGAGGAGGAGTGTGATACTCCAATGTATTGGGTATTAGAAAGCTGTAAGAAGTAGTGAGGGAGAGAGATCCAAGTTATCCAAGGAAGATCATAGTACAAATATAGGGCCTGATTAGGTTGATAGATCTAAGTTATTTCTATATATGTAATTCCTCAGTTGGGCCCTTAATCTAGTAAGGTAGCTCAAGTAGGTTCTTAGAAGAATTTAATGAAGAACTATTGATTGGGAAAAATTTGTGTGTAACATGTTTAATGCACATGATTTAATTGTTGGTTTTACAAGTTCTATTGTGAATCATTTGTTTCTAGGTAGGCACATCAATGCATTTTAGTTCATTAGTTATGTAAATTTAATAGGAATCTATTACTAGATCTAGTGTGTGTGTGTGTGCATTAATTCTAGTGCCCACTGAATCTAACACGTGACACTTCATTCACCTCCATAGGATTCCTAGAATCCAACTAAAATTACATGCTTCCCACACCCTCTCCTACATACTTGGCATTGTCACTAGGTGCCACATGCAGGTCTCTATACTCCTCAACCATGTCATTGAATATGTCTAATATGCCATCATGTGATGAGATGTCCCACTGTTCACAAACCACACCCAACGTGTAATGGTGCTATAAAGACAAGATATTGAGGAAAATTCCTTCTAAAACTTATTGGCTAACTCATCCATATGTGCATATGTAACCATAAGTGTCTCCTCTTTTTCCTTCTTGATCAAACATTGACTTGCATAGTGTCCATATCTATGATATGTAAAGCACTTTAATTTGCTCATGTCTTTCTTCTTATCTAAATATGCTTCTCCACTTGAGTTTTTCTTGACCTTTTCCTTTCCCTTCTTTGCTTTCCCAACAAGAGCAACGTTCTCCTTATCCCCACCCTTACGTTGTCCACCAACCAATCAATCCTCCCAAATCTCCTTTTGGGTGAAATCCTCCCATAGCCTAGTCTAATTTAGAAGCTTGTCATATGCAAGGATTCCTATCACAAAGGTATACCATTTTTTAAAGAAACCACTCAAGGCTATCTTAACAAGCTCATCCTCTTGCACAACTTCCCCAATAGCTACAAGATTATCTCGAACTTGTTGAATCTTGGTGAAGTATGAAGCCATTATGTTTGATCTATTCATTTTGGTGTTTCTAACTTATCTCTTAACACCATCTTCGGGTTCTATTTATTACTTTGGTACAACGTCATCAAGGTCATCCACATGTTATGGGTTGCCTTCTTCAATGATATGTGAGGGATCACATGATCCTTCAAGATATCCAAAGTGATGTGTCTAGCCTTTATATCCTTCAATTTATGAGCAACTTAGGTTGTAACATCTGAAGCAGGTTGGATATCAGTCTACACAAAATCCCACAAGTTTTTATCCATGATAATTAGCATGATCCCCTCCTTCCATGCACTGAAATTAGATGCCCCTTCTAGTCAGTGTTCAAAACTCAACCCACTTGAGTTCATTTTATCCATATAAGAATTTTAGCCATAAAACCTTTGTTGAAAATAAAAACTTGTTGAAGAAAGATTATTGGTATAACCCTTGTGCTACTAATATTCTCTTTCTTTGATTTATAATTCTTTCATACCATGTTAATTTCTAAGCACCAAGTTCAGATTTAAGTTTCCTACAACTATTTTATCCCCATGAATTACTTAGCTCAGCAAATAAATTTGTTGTTGTAAAATAACATCTGAAAAATGTAAAACATAAATACTCTAGTACTTTTAAATCAGAAAATTAGAAGTGAATTTTGCAAAAAATCAGTCACAAAAACACAATGAGTTTGGACCAAACAAATTTTCCTTTATTAAATTATTCTTTGGAATATTAGGGGCTCCTTTACAAGGGAAATTGGCACTCAGAAATATGGAAACTACAACACAAATAAACTTGAAAATATAGAGAAAATTTATAGTAGCAACAATCTCCTTCTCCCACATGTGCCACCTCCTAAAAACCTTAGGGCGCCTTCACACGTGCCAAAACAACCTACTTAGCCTCACACATGCGACTTGTATAGCCTGAAGACTCACATGTGCTACTTGGAACCCTACCTGGTTGATCCAAATTTATGGAGCGAAAGGAAATACAAATTTAAACCAAAAACACAGAGATGTAGTGAAACTAAACTTCAATTAATAAATAGCAAATGATGAAAACTATTTTCATGCTGAACGAAAGCAAACTAGCTCAAGTTGTAGTAACTTATCTCTGAGAAGAAATGTATGGCTACATGCCTTCTAAATTATGTTACACTGAGGCTCTCAGACATTTTTATCATTAAGAACAATGAGAAACCATAAACATCCAAAAACATAACCCCAAGAGATGAAGCATCAAAATCTTGTGGGCACGATGGGGTTAGTTGGAATGTCAACTTCTCGGGGCTGTAACTTTGACATATGATCTTCATTTGGTGCTCACAATAGACCGTTAGATAGGTCTATCCAAGGATAAAAAAATTCAACCACAAACGTCATTCTTCAACTCATGCTTCCCTGTTCCCCCAAAAATGTCTTTTCAAGCCTCAAAACAACTTCAAAAGTTCAAGCCCTGAAAAGTTGCCAAAAATAGAAAATTGTAGAAATAGGAATTGTGTTGAAAAATAGGAAACTAATAGGAAAGAATGTTGGGGTTACAAGTGGAATAGGTGGGTGGCCACCGATATACACCTAGATCAGTCCTCCCCACTTAGGAAGCAATGGTCTCCATTGTGTTGAGTGCCTCCATGAGATGGGGAAAATTTTGTTGAACTTGGTCCTTGGTGAGCCACTTGTCGTGATGCAATAGTTGTCTGGCTTTAACAACCCAATACAACTGGATCCTTTGTTGGAAAGTGTTTTTAATCTACGTGTCCACGATCTAATTAGTTGTGGAATGTTCAATGCATTCTCGACTGAGCTTATTTGTTGGTGTTAACTGCTCAACAATATTTGATGTGTCCAATAATGTTGGAAAATATGGTCAAAGGCGGTCCATGTTTAATATTGGGTGCAAGCCAAGGAATGTAGGGATACATATCTCAAAATTGTTGCCACCCACAACCTTGGTGATGGTGTATGACCCATATCAAAGTGGTTGAAGCTTTTGATGGGCTCCTACAAGGTGTTCCTTCTACAAATGCAACCAAATATTGTCACCCACTTAAAACTTATATGGCACCCAATGTTGATCATGATGTTGTTTGTACTTAAAATTGGATTTATCTAATATATCATGAACAAGTTGGTGGATGTGTTGAATGCGTTCAATAAAATTGATGGCTTTATCAACTTTGGATTGAACATGTGCAAATTATGCATTACAACATCAATGGAACACAGTACAGGTTGAATCTGAGGCCCACCTGAAAGGGGTTATGGCTAGTTGAGCTATGGAGAGATTTGTTGTAGTTGTGTTGAACATAAGGGATATTCTCATCCCATGTTTGTGGATTCTTAGAGTTGTACATGCATAGTATGTGGACTATAATCCTATTGATGACCTCTGTATGACCATAGTCTAAGGTTTGAAGGGAGTCAACTTTGTGAGCTTGGTATCCAACAATGACTAGAGGCTCAACCAGAATGAGGTGAGGAACCTATTATACTAATTTGATATGATTATCTGCAGGATCCCAAAATGTACCCACACACATTTGAATAAGAGCTTTGTTGTAGTCTATGTCGTGATACTATTTTTACAAGCATCCAATATGGTCATCTTAGAAAATATATCAATGACCATAAACACATAGTCATTACCATGCTTAGTAGAAGTAAATCTAGACATATAGTCCATGGAAATGAATTCCCAAGTTCGGTTAGGAGTAGGAATGGGGGTGCATAGACCTTGTTTCTTAATGGTTGGCTTAGCGATTACACAGACAATGTTTGATCTGATATATTTGCAAACATCCTGTCAGAGTTTTGACCAATAAAAATACTTTTGCAGTGCTTCCATTGTCTTCTCCATGCCAAGTTCCCTACTACTTAACTATAATGTGCCTCCCAAATTAGCTTGACATGATCACATGAAGGAACAAAAAGGTGTCTCGGGTAGCACAATAGTGCATCTTGGAGGTGGAAGTCTAGAACTTGCTTACCTTCCATCAACATCTAGTATGTGGTGGAAAATTCTAGACCATTTTTGTATAGTTATTGCCATTTATAAGTCTTGCTCCCACAAGAGTTGAGAACATTGGTCAGTGCTACAACCGGGGGTCGACCGAGGAAATCTGCAACATGATTGTTTCTACCCTTTTGTATTTAAGTTTCAAATGGAATTGTTGCAGATATGTGGACCATTTTTTATGGCGATAATTGTGTATATTTCCCTAAGTTAGCATAAATTGAAGAGGTCATTGGTTTGTGTGGATGATTGTCTCCTTCCCCATAATGTAATGTTTCCACTGTCAATAAGCTTGCATGATGGAATACATCTCCTTATCATAGGTGGGGTATCTTTGATTAGTATTAGAGAGAATCTCATTGTGATAGGCCAATGGACTACATCAATCGCATAATTGGAGGCATGAATTTCAATCTCAAATGGCCATTGCAAATGTTGTTTCTTGGAGACAACTTGGGACTATACGAAACTAGTGCCTAGAACATCTATTAAAACTCCATGAAAAATTTGTTGGTTAGAGTTCAATTCACATAAAATGCAATGAATAATTCTAGTTCAGGAATTCATCTTTTATAACTAGTTTGGCTAGCATTCTGATATTTTTAGACCTCATAATTAAATATGATATAAAAAGGAAGAATAAGAAGAAGTAGGATTTAATAACTTAAGCTACTGAATTCAAGAATTCAACCATGAGACTAAAAAGTTGGAACAAGGAATATGTGGATGATTTTTCTAAAACCAGTGGAGCGCACATTAAGGTGTTATCTTTCACTAATTGTATCATTAGAAACAAAATAACATTGATAAATATGTACTTATGTTTCAAAAAACCTAGTGCTACATACATTAGCATCTGGAGAAGAAAATATGAGATGGAACAACAATGATGTTAGAGAAAACATTAGTTGGTCTAAAACATGTCGACATTCTAAAATATTTATGTGATGGATCTGGAAGACAGATCTCTAAATAACTCTACTCACAAAGGCCTCCATTCAGGTATGGTATGTACTACAACTTTCTCATAAATTTGAATCATACTGGTTTTTTGTTAACTGGTTTCAGAGAGATTTCTTCATTACAAAACTATCTCAAACTCTAGAACTCCAAACTCATTTTCGATTCTCTTTTTTTCCTTTTATTTTCCCCCCCAAATTTAACGGTTTTGACGAGTTTTGAAATTGATTTTCTATAATTATAAAAATTGGTTTTTACTTTTTCTTTAGAAAGAAAGATTTATAAAAGAACAAGAACCATTTGGTGGCATCTCATTGCTTATTTGTATACATGATTCATGTGCATGTATTTTTTAGTTCATTTAGTTAAAATGTTATGTATGAAGAAGAAGATGAACTTATAGTTCAAGTTCATATATACAAGGAAATTTTAGGCCTAACTAATTGCTAAAGACAAAAAAAATAAGGCCAAGTATTTTGAAACTAATTCCAGACTATTCCATTTTAGTTTCTAATTTCAAAGTATTGAATTTTAATTTCTAAGTGTACTTTTATAGATTGTTCTTAATTGAAGAAAAACATGATGTTTTGATAATATAATTTTTTATTTTTATTTTTTCGAGCTCATTCTATTTTTATTGGTATTTATTTACATGGAATGGGAAAACAAGTTTTTTTTTTTTTGCAATAATTACTTTTAGCTATCTTTTTGCAAAATGACATTTGTGTTGTTGTTTTTTGGCTTTAATTGTGCACTGATATTTACAGTTATTAGTTTGATAGATAATTTATTTTTTAAAACAAATAAGTAAACAGTGAGAGTAGTTTGGCACATGCTTCACTTTACATCAGATTAGCAAATAAGAAGAGAGAATAGAAAAGGGTATTTGCTAGTTATTAGTTTTTGGGAGTTTTATTGTCTATGTCATAGTCTCACCCAAGGTTCTAGTATCAGATGCATTGTAAAAAGAATGTACATATGTTTTAATATTTGAAATAACAAGAGAAAAAAGTGATTGATTATGAGGACATTGATTGTAGAGCTAGGAATGGAGAATTCTTGGTAGGGATGATACAATTTATTGTGCAAATAAGAGACATGAACTTGACGATAGGAATTAAAGGATTAGTGGTCCATGAAGTAAAGGGGATGGTTCATGAAATTAAATGGTCCTAGAAAAATATTCAGGCCCATGCTTGTTTGAAATAATACAAGGAAAACAAGGGAACAAAATGTATGGACTAATTGCAAGAGCAAGGATGCAGTAGTAATGGAGGTACAAGCAACTCGCTCCAAAAGAAAGAGAGAAATTTAGAAGAGAGGATGTGGATAGACGACCAGATTCAGTTTTACTGCAGACAAAAAAGATAAATGTTGTATGACTAGAATTTCCAATTAATGGGTTATGTTGCATTGTCATTGTAATATATATGGATAAATAGCAAGTGCAATATGTGTTGTTTTGAATATATCTTCGATGCAACTGTGAACCGATATTTTCTTGATTCATATATTGATTGTGGTTATGATTATGCATGGGCACATGTGTCCTATGCTTCTATGAAAAAATAAATAAGTTAATATAGTAAACAATAATAATTACAAAGTGTCTAAAGTTCAGACTGAAGAAGAGTCCCATAAAAGAGTTTCATAAATGCTTAATGATATCATAAATAATTAAATAAATGAAGTTAAGGACCTCAACAATCTATTAAAATTGAAAAACAAGATCAATTATACTAATTGGGTTCTCAAACTCTTTGTATTAATGTACAAATCTATAATAACGATTCTATGTTTGACAGAGATGATCATTTTGTACATTAAGATATATCTTTACAAAATAATGTCCAGACAAGAAAACGGTATGCAAAATATCAAATGAATGTACTCGGGTCGATCATATATTATTGTGGTGTTTCTATAGGCTTTAGCCTTTATTGTGCACAAACTTCCATTCCCATCATAGGGAGCTTGGCAATGAGGATCACAAGCCCCTGTCAATAGCCAAATGCCTTGATTACCCATGAAAAGTATCAAGGAGTTGTTGAGAGAGTTTGAGAGAATTCTAGAATAGTTGGTGTGTGGCAGGAGAGGTGGAAGCCTAATGTAAGATGGTACTAGGCTTCTATCATATAATAACTACATGAGAGCCTATGCCACCATGCGATGAATTCTATACCCAAAGACAAAGAAGTGTCGCGGGATAGTAATTCCTCAATGTAGCTATCACCCAAGTTCATAAGGGGTAATGTCATGGAACATCTTAGTATGAATTCAACAGAGTGGTGAGGTGCTCATTTAGATCTACAAGCGGAATGAATCCTTGAGAACAACCCGCATTCATAAATGATTACCTCAAGGTAGTTCATGCAATAACACACCCGGTCTTTGAGGACAGTGCAGAAATGTCGACTAAAGACTAAGCATATTGTAGAACCAAAGGGTCATGATGCAGACATTCCTGAAAAATAATAAAGGATGTTCAATGTGGAGCAAAGGGGAAAAATGTTCAATTTATCAAAATAATTGGATAAGGCTTATCTTGTTGCAATTATGACCATGGGCAGGAAAACTTGTGATTGGGGTAGTGGGATTCTCCTGTTGTACAATTTTACATCAGACATGGATTATTTACAGGGTTCAAGCAACGAGGTGGGTAACTGAGAGTTAGAAGGACAAACTAATAATTGCATAATAGCATAAGAAAAGTGGTGTCGAAATCTATTTAGTCCAAGTTGGGGAGGTCAAGCCGTATGCATTTGTAGTCACCCTGAGTTGGTAGTTGCATGTTTGGAAGGTTGGGTAGTCGGGAAGTTACATTTTTTTTACAAAATATTTCTAGATCCTATCTCTAACTTAATTCTTTAAGAAAAGAAAAAAAAAATAAGAATTTTGTTATTATACATTTTGTGATTCACAAAAGAAATAGTCTTCTTGTAGACCTAATAAAAAGAATGCGAATCATTCAATGAATTTTTAAATTATATGTTTCATATAAAAAAATTACAGAACAAATAAATAAAGAAGACTAGATTTTCAGTAAGTGATTCTCAAAGCACAAAAAGTACATAATTATTGTTCGAACTGTGATCATTTTTTTATTATTATTATATAATATTGGGTCAATTGTATAGTTAGGAGGTCAAACATTCAGGTGTTTAAACATTCAGGTGTTTTTTTATGACATTTATTCTATCGTGACTCCAACTATACCATAGTCGGGTAGTTTCATTAGGTTAGGTAGTTTGACAGTTAGGAAATGATGAGGTCGGGAGGTCTAGTAGCTTGATATTCAGGGAATGCTGAGGTCTAGAAGTCGGGTAGTTTGACAGTCGAGCAATGTTGAGGTCAGAAGCTCAGGCCGATTCTTTATAAAAAAAGCATAGTCACTTGGTGTTGCAAGTCGGGTGGTTGGAAGGTCAGGTAGTCGGAAGATTGTATTTATTTTTTACAAAATGTTTCTAGATCCAATTTTCGACTTAATTTTCAAAAAAGAGAAAATGTGTTTAAGTCTTTTGTTTTTATTCATTTTGTGATCCACAAAAGAAAAAATGTTTCTTGTAAAGTTGTTAGCAAGAATGCAAATTATTCTATGAATTTTTAAATTATATGTTTGACATCAAAAAATTACAGAACAAACAAGTAAAGGAGACTAGACTTTAGGTAACTGATTCTCAAAGTACGACAAGTACAAGTGGGCATTTTTTTCTTTTTTAATTGGGTCGATCATGCAGTCAATAGGTCAGACAATCAGGTGTGCTTTGTGATTACGACTATACCATAGCCAGGTGGTTTAATTAGGTCAGGTAGTTTCATAGTTGGGCTTTGCTGAAGTTAGATAAGGTCAACTAGTTTGACAGTCGGGAGGTTGGGCCGATTATTTATAAAAAAATAGTAGTCACTCTGTGTTGCTAGGAAGGTGATCAAAAGGTCAGGTAGTCGGAAAGTTGTATTTCTTTTTTACAAAATGTTTCTAGATCCAAATTCCAACTAAATTTAAAAATTAAAAAATTAAAAAGTTTAAGGCTTTTGTTTTTATACATTTCATGATGCACAAAAGAAAAAATTATAGAAAAAACAAATAAAGGAGACTAAACTTACAGTAAATGACTCTGAAGCATGCAAAGTACAATATTACTATCGGGATTATCACGGGTTTTTTTTGTGATCCGATCGTACAGTCGAGAGGACGTACAATCGAACGTTTTTTGTTTTGTTTTATGATTCATTTTATTCTATCATGACATGGACTAGACCATAGTTGGGTGAATTCATTAGGTCGAGTAGTTTCACAGTCTGTAAATGTCGAGTTCAGGAGGCCGTCTCGATTATTTATAAAAACAATTGTAGTCATATCGAGTTCCTAGTCGTGTGGTCGAAATGTTGGGTAGTTGGGAGCTTGTATTTTTTTTTTTACAAAAAAATTCTGGATTCGACCTACGACTTAAGTCTTCAAAAAAGAAAAAAAATATTTAAGGCTTTTATTTTTATTTATTTTGTAATGCACAAAGGAAAACCAAAAAAAACAAAAACAAAAAACAAAACAAAACCTTTTTGCAAGCATGACAACAAGAATGCAAATTATTCAATGAATATTTAGATTATAAGTTTCATACCAAAAAATTATAGAACAAAGAAATACAAAAGACTGGATTTGCCTCTATCCAATAGGTTGTGAAAAGAATTTATTGTGTACACACTGGAAATTATTTTCTTGACTCTCAGCTCATTTATTGATATCATAAGTCTATATGCTATGTGACACTATAAAGTCTTTCTAAAATTTCAATAATTGATTCTCAAAGCCCATATTTCTTGTCTATTTGTGTTTACATTTATATCTAGCAATACATGTATATCTAGTTACAATTCTATTCAGAGCAAAACAATTAAAACAATTGAGATACTTGAATACAAGAACATAGTGTAGCAAGGAAACACATATGCTCAATCTATTTTAGATCCCGATCATGCAACAACATATTGCAGCTCTTATATGAAAAAAATCAATTTCTCCATTACAATTGAATTTAAACAAATTCGGCAAAAATCATATACCTTTCAAGACAACAAAATTGAAGCTATTCACAAACTTGGAAACACATTGCTAAATATACAACAAATGTCAAGTGGACAAGAAATGCACATTATTTTGTCCTTATCTTTGTATTCAGCTTCTAAAAGAACAATTTTCATGAACACTGCTCGAGTTGGAGAATAAATATATGTTCTCAAAATACCTATTTTTTTAGAAAAATCTGACAACTCTAAGTTCTCTAGTTGTAGTTGTATTTAGAGCTAAATACTTGAGATAAATGAATACAAGAACATAGTAATTGGCAGAGATTTTTTTCATGAAATGTGCAAGTATTTGGCCAACTTCTTATGCTAGCTTTGTGTATAATAACTCTTATGTTGGGACTCTAGGTGCACTCAATGTGCAATTGAGGTTCAACATGGAATCCGTTGTCACGTTGTGTTTCATCTTACAGGCATAATGATTTTCATGGACATAATGACACACATACATAACAAGAAACAACAATGCAACAAAAACTAGAGGAATGTATCTTATTGAGGAAACCTATACAACAATGCTCAAAAGAATAGTAACTTTAATGTGCCATATACAGAAATAATTTTTTTAACAAGAAATAGATAATTTTTCTATATTACAAGAATTATCAATGTGAACAGGGACCAAGGCACAATTATGGTTGCAAGAATTGATATGCTTGCATCCAATTTACATAAGGAATTGTTGACAAGTGGAAAAAACCGTCTTGCAACAAGTAAGTATGTGCTCAATCAAAGTTCCAATTATTTTATTTTATTTTCGTTTGGTATGGCTACGTAGCACCTGTAACAAAGCTCCCAATGTCTATCTAAAACTAAAATTAAACTAAGATCTATAGTTCAATCCAGCCATTGATGGCCATGAATATAATATTTTGCAAGATAATCAAAATTTTGTATGTGGAAATTTTTGGGCCACTCTTATTACATAGCATAATAGATATTCTAGCTTCAATAAATGAAGCAATTGGACCATGCAAATGTGCATCAAAACTCTCACTTGGAAACTTTCACATATTGTCAATTGAGAAAATATTACTTGAACAAGGATTGTAGATCTATGGACAAAATATCAATGACTATGATGAATGTTTGTTTGAGTCTACTTGTACACTTGCACCATGTTTTGATATGTCTAATATGAGAAAAAAAATTATACAAGTTTTTTATAATTGTTTCATTTGCAATGAGAACACTGCTATCAATTGCCTAAAACAACACTTGGATACTAGAAAAATTTAACAAGAGAAATGTATCAATAATTCACAAGCTTATAATATAAAATTATTACTTCCATATGCATATCGACATATAGAGGAAAAAGGTTTTGCAATACAATGAATTTGTGAACTATTTCATGTTAACATATATATCTGCAATATCGAAACAAAATATATTTTATTGAGATTTTATTCATAAAATACTTGCTCCAAAGTCCTATATATTATGCATGTACCAATATCAACTACAAATGCACATTTAACCAATGAGTTAATCAATCTAAATACTAGTAATTAAAGTATTTAAATGAGAATAACACCACGCATAATATCATGAAATTTAAAATCCTAATTGGAATTGAATTCACAAGATTGAACGGATAAGTTTTGGCTAAAGATTTAAACAAAAAACTCAAAAATATTTTTGGGTTTTGATACTATCTGTTGGTTGCACGCACGGTAGTATTTCCCTCGAGGTCAATGGTGACCATCAGAGTCACTTTCTCAGTATCCTTCTTGGCCGCTGACTTTTCGACCTGTGCACATGAAGTGGTCTTACTTGTGTCGGCCTTCTTTGTCACCTTTATAATTGTTAATGTGAGCCAATTACTCGACCACTTACTGATGATCATCAAGATTTCGTCTTTAGACACTAAGTATGGTAGGTAATGCGATAACTTCTCCAAATCTTTCTTGGTGCGGATAGAGACACTATGAAAGTTTTCTTTAAAATCAATAATGTCGATATACTATTGAAATAGTGCGGGTGATAGCCGCGTTCGTTGGTTGATGACTGTGCGCAGATCCATCTCAAAGAGAACCCATAATATTTTTTTCTCCATAACCTGAGTTGGTTCCTTAGAGGCCCACAACGAGGAAAACTTCGCAGCCTCACACACATCAAGTTCCACATTAGGGAACTACAAATCCTCCGACGTTTTCCATGCTACCAACGTGATTAAGAGTAATAACCATGTGTAGTGGAATGGATTCCCTTCTTCCTGTGCTTCACGACAGTCATCCAAAAAACTTTGACAGAGATACTTGACCCAATTAAACGAGACCCCCTTGCTACACTGTGCAGCTAAGGATACAACTAGGGTTGGCACCTCGTCTGCTTGACACTTCCGCATGATATTACCAGCAAAAATAGATGTGAAAATCACACAACCTCGTCATTAATAGAACTAATAACATAGTCTTGGGACCTCTTGAAGATTCCATTGTCATTCTTCATCTGATCAGCCAATGTTTTCTCCTGATATTTCACAAAAAATGCGTCATTGGGGTTTGCTCCTTGATGAGGTAGTGCGGTAATCCTTCGGATTAATATATCATCAATCAGGATTGGCTCTTCGAGCCACATATGCCCATCATACACTAATACCAGTAGTTGGTGCACATAGATTTTGTTTATGTTGTTGGGCCCAAAATGTGGAACATAAAGCCTATTCAACAACCCAACGTGTTGAATCTCGTCTACCCACTTCATTGCTTCAACCCTTGTCACTCCAGCTTCTTCGTAATAAACAGATTGTAGGTACTTGTTGGGCTCGAATTGGGGATACTTGCTTCGATCATTCAAATCGCAGTCCTCCATGCACAGGTGTGGCAACCTGGCCAACAACTCTCCCTGAATTAGCACTTCCTCTGGTAACAAGGGTGTAAATACTTTGTAATTAATAGAATATGGGTCCTTCGTCACCTTCGCAGTTGGTTTACTCGGTGACATATAGGGTGGCAACCTAGAGATTGGTTCCACCTCATTTGCTTTGATATCCTCAAATCCGCCAACTAATTCTTCCTCATCCAAATCTTGGGGCTCCATTGGTTGTTTCTGCGAATCCATTTTCTCCTTAATATGAAGTTTTGCAGGGATTTTCCTTGGTGATTGTCTAACTGAGGTCCTTTGGGGCTTATTCTGCTTCTTGGTCGTTGATGCTGCAGAAATAGGCTTAGTTCTTGGCGATCTAGGTGCACTAGTATGCATTGGTTGTGAAGTGGTCATAATGGATTATAGCCCTCAACTCAAAAACTTCTGCTCAAGCTCCTTCCAACTCCAACCAGACATGCAGCAGAATGCTCGGCTCACACTTAGGCACAAAATCTCACAGTGAATTCTTAACAAACAAAGTGTCTGAATGTGGAGTGGGGTGCCATATTTATAGCCTTTTCCAAATTCAAACCGCTCAATTTCCTCTAGATCCTCTTCATAAATACGATTTGGCGGAATATTTTCCCATATATGCACCTTAAATGTGTTTCCCCAGCTCCTTTTAATGGAAATTTCCTCGTCAAATCATCCCCAACTGTCATACTTTGCACTGCATAATATCCCTCCTAGTAGCTCAGTTAACCCTTCTCTGTCACAGGTTCCTCCACCTACGCCATCCTCTTGAATGTCGCGCAACCCTCCTTCTTTGACAAGGTCTTTCATTGGAAAAGTACTTTATAGTCCTGTGCTTCCTTCCAACTACCTATAGCACTAAGATTGTCCTCCATTCATATAGTCATTTCACAGTCCCAAAGAGGGAGTCATCCCTGTAGAGTTTCAACCTACTCCCATTTACTCGCCCAACAAATAATTCTCCATTCAGCTTCGCGAGTTGAACTACGCCACCATCCAAGATATCCTTGATAATGTATTGGCCTAACCAATTCTTATTGAACTTACCAGGGAATTGTGTGAACTTACTATCATACAACAAAACCAAGTCTCCACTCTGAAAATTTCGTTGCTTAATATGTCTATCATGTCATTCCTTTTCCCGATCTTTTTGTACTTGTTGGTGAAATCCTGCAAGAAAGAAATCTTCTTCTAACGCGAGTAGTTGTTCCAATCGTTCTTCCATAGTATCATTGTCTGACATATTCATGAGTGTTGTGATTATCAAACTGGGTATTATATATTCCATTAGCATTACAATTGCTTGTCCATACACCAACTTGAACAGAGTCTACCCTGTCAGCTTCTTGCAAGTAGTCCTGTATGCCCATAACACTACAAGTATGCACACATCCCAATCATTCTTGTTGGTGTTTCACACCTTCATCAGAATCTTTTCCAAAATTTTATTAAAAGCCTCAACCATGTCATTCACCCAAGGATGATAAGGCATGTTATTTTGGTGATGTACCTAAAACTCTTCTATTAAAGCTTCAATCGTGCACTTGAGGAAGTGCGTTAATTTGTCACTCATCAGGATATTCGGGCACCCAAACCGCAACAATATATACTAAAAGATGAAATTTACAGCAGTGTCTGCACTGCAATCCTTTACCGGTTGTGCCTCAGCCCACTTGGTCAGATAACCTGTCTTGGTGATAATATATCATGAACCTATCTCCTTCCCTGATGGATTGATCGACCCCACAAAATCAACCACCCACTTCTCAAAAGCCTACAAAGTAACTTGTGGATTCAATGGAAATTCATCTCTCCAAGATGGTCTTTCGGTCCTATGGAAATCATCTCAAGTACTACAATATTCCTGAGAATCCTTGTGCACAGTGGGCCACCAAAGTCCTACCCTCAAAATTTTCTGCGTGTTTGGTTTTCCTACGCAGTACCCTCCAATGACACCACCATGTGCTTCTACAAAAATATTGTGTCGCTCATGCTCAGGGACATATCTGCACAATATTTCATCAAGGCCCATTTTATACAGATGCCCAGCAATCAGAGAAAAATTTGTTGCTTTGACTACTTGTCCTTCCTTATGTTGCATTGTATACTCCGCAGGGGAAAGTCTGGTAGTTAAAAAGTAAATAATATCTGCAAAATGTTCATCAACAACCCTTACTGCGAAGAGTTTCCCATCAAGAAATCCTTCTTCAATGTTGGTTGGTTCTTCACTGTTCTCAATTTGAGATAGATGATCTGGCCTAGCGTTCAATCGTCCTGGCTTAACGATTACTTCAAAATTATATTCTTGAAACAAAATAGCCATTTGCAAATATTCCCCCTCAACATGGGCTTGCTCACCAAATATTTCAGCGCGGAATGGTCCGTGGCCATCTTGGAGTGCATACCCAACAAGTAATGCCTGAACTTCTGTAGTGCATACACCATAACCAAGCCTTCTTATTCATCGTGGAATAATTTCTCTCTGCCTTAGATAGTTTGTGGTTTGCAAATGCATTGCAGTGATCAATATCCCCCTCTCATGGTTGTGATAAGAAAACTCCCCAATCTATACACGATGCATCCACATGGACGTGGAATGCCTTCCAATTTGGAAACACCAGGATCGACACAATGACCATTTTCTCTTTTAAAATGTCCACACTCTTCTGAGACTCATCATCCCAATAGAAGGTGGCATCTTTCTTTGTAATTTCTCCATCGACGTAGTGATCTGCGCATACGCGTTAATGAATTTTCGATAATATCCAGTGTGTCCAAGAGTTGCGTGTCGCTGCTTCACATTCTTTGGTGGATCCAAATTAATAATAACAACAATTTTTGGAGGATCTACCATTAGACCTTACTTACAGACAACATGTCCAGGTAAAACTCTGTAAGGTACAAAAAAACATACTCCTTCAAGTTTAATGAGATTTGATACTTCCTACAGATATCCAACATAAAGCGCATGATCTAGACATTCTCTTCAACAACCCAAAGATTGTCCAATCATCAAAGTACACCTCCAGAAACTTGTGAATGAATTCCTTAAATGTTGTGACAAAAACTATGGAAAATATGATCGGTGCATTCTTCAACCCAAACAACATGATTGTATATTAGAAGGATCCCCATTCAGTAGCGAAGGTGGTATTACTCCTATCTTTCGGTGCTATCTTAATCTGATGGTACCCAGAAAACCCATATGTGAAGGAGTAGGCCTCCTGTCCTCCTACATTTTCCAAAACTTCGTCTGTGAATGGTGTTGGGAATGGGTCATGTACGCATGCGTCATTCAGCTTCCTTAAGTCAACACAGATACTTATTTCTCCCTTAGTCTTTTTCTCTTGTACTACCATTGGACTCACCTAGCCAGATTCTTCCACAGGTTCGATTATGCCAGTGATGACCATATTCTCAAGTTCCTCCTTTACCTTCTCCTTGTACTTTGGGTTCAGCCTATACAGTCGTTATTTTACAGGCTCCGTCTCTAGCTTTAAATTAATTTTCATGATGCTCAGGTTTCCCATGATGCCTTTTAACTCCGTAAACTTCATTGGGAACAACTCCTAGTACTCATGCAGTAACTCGGTGAACTTTCCTACTGTATCTTAAACCTAGTAATCTCTTATGCGCATGAACATGGGCTCCGCCTCTGAGCCTATATTGACCTGCCTTGTCTTAACAGGTTGTGTCACATTAGGTATTTTAACATCTGGTCCTGCCACTTCATGTTTCCCTTCTCACTCAGGAATATTAATGTTGTGTGATCTTCCTCTCCATCCTTAGCGGTCAGATTATAGGATTCGAGTGCTTGTTGCAACTATGCCTTTCGATCGGGTTGTACCCAAGTCATTGGCTCCTTAGGTGTCCAGAAAATTTCCACTCTAATTTCTTGGAGGGAATCATCTATACATTGAAAGCCATTCTCAAAGCTAAAGGTTAATATAAAACTTTCCTTCATATCGTTCCACTCGGCAGTACCATGGCGTAGTTATGTTTCAAGATACCAATTCATCGGTATCACATACAAAGTTTGAACAAATACATGTACCCATTATGGTCGAGGTTCTTCGCCCCATGCCTTAGTCCAATGAGACAAATGATCTCGAGGATCATATTTGCCATTGTACTTCTCTATGATTCTTGTGCTTGCATGACCAAACCTAAGCCTCATCAATCGTCGATACTCCTGTCAATCTCCTATATTATCCTTATGTGTACCCCACCAACGTGTAGGTGTAGCCCTCAAAGCTAGATCCAAGGCCTAAAATTGATGTTCTTCTAGTACATCCCTTTCAAATTTTTCTAGAAATACATTGACATCAATTATCTCATCGTAGTATGGAAAATTACGTACCTCGGTTGATATGTAGCAAAGATATTTGTCATTCTATTACAACACAGAGTAGAAAATACATACAGTCAATTCTTCCAGTTCTCCAATTCTTCGTTCAAGTCTGAATGACATGAACTATCCTTCTCCCAGCTTATTCATCTGTCTGCGGTGGGGTTAATCCAATCCTCATCATGTGAATTTAACTTATAGATGTGGTCAATATCTTCATCATCGTATTCTTCACGGATGGGTTCTATATATTGCTCTCCTTCAGAAGAATCTAAAGGAACAATGACCCTGGTACCGTTATTTTCAAATACCATACTCCTCCTCTTTAGATTGATTATGGCATCCATATCAAAACCCTAATCGATTCCGAGCAAAGATGGATACAGATTACTGTCATCTACAATCTCAATGACTTCTAAGTCCACTATCACCTTGCTCCTTCAATATCCACCATAACGCCTTGCAACCAACCCATCAGGATAATCTTCAGTTGATTGGCCATACACAACTGAATTGGTGATCATTGCAGCTTTGTTTGCCCCATCCGCTCCCAAGTCTGCTTCGGTAAGACATTCACATCTGATCCCAAGTCCATAATTACTTGATCCATTTCAAATTTGTTATTCTGCGCATTTTATCGCATTTCCTGACAAATCCTTTTTCTTGTCTTTGTTGACCTTATTTACTGCGCGTTATTCAAGTTGTGGCTTATCTTTATTGACACAGTTATCGATATATTCTTGCATCCCTTCCACTATTTTTTGGACCCTTAACAACTTCATACACATCTACAGAAAGGACTTCAGAACAGTCAAATCAAGGTTCTCCGTCGCAGTACCTACTTCAGGAGCGTTCTTCTTTGGTACTAGTTGTTTCTACGTCTTTGATGTCGAAGCTTCTATGTCCATGAAACTCTTCTTCGCCTCCAAGAAAGTTTCCTTTTCCTTCTACATATCGAACCCAATACTCTTTTCTCCTGCCTTTCTAGCCCATGTATTTGGCACATGATTTTTACCTTATGCCTTATCTTCTCCTATAGTTGCACCACTTCGTGTCACTATATTAATGGCTGGATCATCCTCGTGTGATTTGGATCACATCATTTTTATATTCTGCACAGGTTATCCATTCTTCTTTTCCTGCATCTTAGCCATTAAAACATGACAATCTTCTATCGCATGGTCAAACTGTCTACAATACTGACATGAAGGGTGAGTGGGATTCTGACAATCTCACATATAATGTCCAACTTCACCATAATTATAGCATATGATCTGACCCCGTCCTTATCCAATGCCTCCTCCTCGACCACATCCTTGACCTTGAAATCCTCCATGAATCATAGGTGAACCATTATCCTCGTGCGCGCGTCCTTCAACTTGCATCCTATATGTCGGGATTCGATCTATCATCAAGTTTTAGCTATGACAATGGATCTCATCATGTCCTACTGATAAAAATAACTTACAAAATAATTGTTGCAATGACTGCACATATTTCTACAACAAATAGAAGTGATCAATCGGTTATTAGCTTGCAACTTGCCAAATACTACACCATACACTCGGTCTGGTACTTGGTCCAGCACTAGGCTATGACTTCAAAGGATTGGGACATCTACCAACCAAATAATCAGGGTAGACAGGACATTGGTCCTTATAGTGACCTTCCTTCTTACACTTTAGGCACCATACTTCTGAGCACATCTTAGACTGAACGTCCTTTTCTTTCTTCAAGTCTTATAGCTCCATATGCAAACTTACTAACTAGGACTATATCTGCTCAACCCCTATGTGAGTATCTTGTACAAGCGAAACTTCTAATTTCATTGCGATGTCTAATTCTTCTGCTTGCATCCCAATCTTTTGTTGTGATAGTGGTTATTTGAGGTGTGGCAATAGTGCAACTATGTACCACTCTTTGTGCAATTCATCAGAGATTTGGAATTTGGCTTGTCCCATCAAACATTTTAACCTCTGGTTGACATCCCAGGCAGTCTCATTGACGACTTTCTTAATCTCTTTTATTTCTGTAATACACTATGATTGTGACTTGGTCTTCTTAAACTCCACGTGATGTAGATTCTTCATCACAGCTAGTGAAGCAGCTGGACTCGTTGTACTATACTTGCTATACCATGACAGTGCTCTATCCTGTAACGCTATAATAAGATGCACCTTTTTCATATCATCTTCATTCATTTGCTGCGCTTTCCACATAGCTTTTGCGACAAACCAAAATTGATCAGGATCCTTGACCCTTAAAGATAGGCATCTTCGCTTTGTTAACCATGTTGAATAGTGGAGTTGGAGGTGGAGTTGTAGGTGTATAAGGTGGAGGGGAAGGTGGAGGTGGAGTGGACGGGTGAGGAATCCCAAAAGTGCCTTGAGTTTCTAACTATGTTTCACCTCTAGATGTACTAGGGTTTCTCCTTTCTTCTTCATTATCTAATTCACCCAACAATGGATTATATTCGCCCTTAATGTATTTGTCATGATTGGCTCTGAATCTTTTTTGCTTCACATAGATCCAGTCTAGCCTCTTTTAAACATCAATCTAGAGGCATAACACCAGTTTCACATAGAAAAATCTTAATCCAAAGCTTTAAGGAATTTAGATACTTACCTCGCTATAAAATTTTAGGGGCTAATATTCGCAGGTGGGCTAATTTTCCATACTTTTTCGAAAAAAAATATTCACTAATTTCCATTTTTTATAAGAATAATTCTCTCAAGTTTTATAGTATGTAATTATTTTACCTTAAAAATTGCCAAGATCTTATATAGACTAATATAATATAATCCTATTTTAGATATTTTTACAAAAATATCATCAAACATTTTACAATTTTTCTATTATAGATTACTGAGTTTCGCCAAGGTTTCTAAACTTTCAAATACATATCCATCCTTAAAATTTTCCTTGTGTAACCTTGTGGACCTTTGAAAAATCTACACTCAGCTTCACTATAGGATACTATCATGTCAATTGCAATTTCAGTAATAAAGCCTCTGAGGATACTATCAACCCAGTAATCAACAGCTCTTGCAGCTTTGTTTTCAGACTCCTTAAGTCGCTTAATTAGCTCCAGGGTCCACACAATAGGATCGTCATGTTTCCAACACGGTTCATTGTCTGCTAGCCTTGAATGCCACTTGTGCAACTCGTTAGTGAATGATGAGAAAAAGATCTCGTGTTGTTATGTATAGATATACCTCTATAACCACCTTTCTTTCGACTGGTGTGCATCTCTTCCTTCCCGTGCTGAAAATTTGTGCAATTTCTGATGTAACCAATTTTTGATCTCTTTTCTGGTCAGTAGCCACATCACACATCCCTTAGATAGATCTTGGTCCCAATAAAAAAACCATTTTTTGGCTTCAGGGGCTCATACCCAGGTACAGAGTTAGTTTCACAAACCAACAAAACCCTATACCACCAACCCTTTCGGAAATGACCTACTCTCGCAGACCGCAGTCTCACCCGAGGCAATGTTAGGGGATGCTAGAACCAGGTTTTTAAATCTAGAGGGACTATGCAATGTGGTTGTAAGGTTTTTATTTGTTTAGGGCTTCATCCAACCTTCGCAAACTGTTAGCCTTATTGTTACAGTTGTAAAGTGTTTTCCCACTTAACAGACTTGCAAACTACACGAAACTAATATAACATGTATTATTCATCATATAAAATGGCATCCGAGCCTTCACAATGCAATTTGCAGAATAAATATATAAAACGAACCATAAATATGTTAAAACACAGAAACTATGCCAACATACAGAAATACACATATTTATTATCAAAATTCTTCTTTATTAGTCAAGTATTCCCAAATACAATCTTTTTGACCTTGCGTGCACAACTGCAGAGGCCTGCACACTCAGCTGCAGACTTACCAAGGTCCCCGTGCACACACTCCCCTTTTCCTGACTACAGAAAGATCTCAAAAAATAGAATCAAAGATATATCATCAATTCAATGTGTGCCTTAGACTTGCTAAAACATCCCTTTATATATGCTCTCATCCTTATAATACCATGGTCCGTAAACCATTAGCAGAGCTCAAAATCCTCTAGATAATTCCCTCCCTTTACAAAAGAAGGAGCTTTGACCCACCCTAAAGCCCCTTTGACTCTTATAACCTATGTTATTCGCGCTCCACTCCTCAAAATGTGGAGTCTTTACATGACTCCGACAAAACTTAGACCTAAGGGACCCCTACCCAACACTATCCAGCCAATTTTTTTAGTATTTTCTAGAATATCTATAGATGCATAATTTAAAGTAAATAATAACAATTTCTATGTCATAGAGGACATCAAGTTTGCGTACATTTGAGTACTGTATTGCAATGATCAACTAGCAATAATTAGATCTACAATTTTTTAATTTATGATTATAAAAACATGTAAATTGCAAAATTGTCATAAGGAATCTTAAATAGAAATATCAAATATTCATTTAGAATCAAACATCCCAAGTCATCGAGTAAAATCAGAGGAATTTATTAAGTAGTTAAAATCATGGACTAACATAAATGCCACAATTCATCACACATGAGCACTAAAAAAGGTATTGAAAAAAACTGGCATCTCAAAATTGACTAAAAACATCCAAGTCGGCAGCCTTGAGTGATTCTTGACCCTTTGCACCAATGCATAAAGGTCTATGAATACTAAAATATAATAAAATAAAATAGGTCTTGGAACATGAAAATCAACATATTTTCTGAAAGTAAATGTTGAATTCTAAAAGATAGTATGTTCAATTGAAATATGGCAGGCAAGTAGGCATATTCTCCTCATCTTCAGAGTCTTCGTAATTGATACAAAGTAACGAGTGAGGTGCATGTACTTAGATATAAGTTGCCCATTGTGAATATAACTCATACAATGCAGAGAAATAAATGGGAGGAAACTGATTGATGTTAATCTTCCATTTGAAAATTAATCCTTGGGCCTTTTTCTTCTTCTTCTGATATTTGACATCAAACTTGGCAATAACCTTGATTTGCTCAACAGGCAGTTGCATAATTTTTTGGAAACTTTGTTGTGTCCAAACTGTAATGTTTTTTATTTCAACCCGGTCCTTCGAAATAATATCTTCTATGGGTTGTTTTAATTCTCCTGGAACTGCTTCCTTTAATGACTTGTTACCTGATAGGTCAAATTCTTGTATAAATCCAGTTCCTTTTTCCCAAATTGATAAACATTCCTCATATGTCATTTTTATGCATGCTCTAATTTCTTTGTGCTCTTTCTCCCTACAACTTAAGGAAGCAAGCATTAATCTTTTATCTCTCTTATAAACTCTTGGAATTTTAGTAGATTGAAATTCATTTTCCCAGTGAAGTATAGACAAAAAATTGCTTTTAATTGATTTATATTCTTCTACCAATGAATCAATTCTTTTACTTGAATCTTTAATTTCTTGATAAAATATTGAGGTTTTATCCATTTGTTTATAGAAGTTTGATTGATTCTTCCATAAAATTAAACAAATTTGTAAAGCTTGATATTTGAAAATGTTGAGACTTTTTGTTGCCTGTTGTTTCTCATTCACTTGATATTTAAGAGATTCAATTTCCTGTTGCAAAGTTATGACAATAATGGAAAAATTGTTTTCTGCTTCTTCCTTCTAGATACGGGTTTGATCTTCATGAAATTTTCTCAATTCCTAAATCTCTTGTTCATGTTTTGCATTTTCTTGTTCCAATTTTTTCTTAAAATTCTTCTGCAGGTTTTCTCTTTCTACAACAAATCCTTGAATTAAAGTAGCAGAATTCTGCTGCCAATTTTCTTCATTGAACATCATTTTTCTTCAATTTTTCCTCCAAAACTTTAATTTTTTGTAAATTGTCATCATATGAATCTACAATCTCATTCAAATGTTATTGATTGTAATTGACAAAAGCTCCTAAAACTTGGGAAGATTCCTGAGCTTTTTCTTTTACGTCTCCCTGAGCCTACCAGTTGAATTTAGATACAGTTTCCAGAGTATCATGTTTTATTTTCTTTGTTCTTTAGAAAATTGATTTTATTTGAGTATTAAAATATTAATATGCCAAAGAAGGAATAGTATCTACAATTGGCTCTAATTTAGAAACCGGTTTAAACAAGAATTATTCCCGACTGTTACTAGAAATCAATGTTATTGATGCCTGAGGAGATACAGTAGATATAGTATCCAATTTGTTATATGATTCCATTTTTTTCTCATTTTCCTTGGTACTAGTTTTAGTAGATACCTGTTTTTCTTTCTCCTTCGGTAATTTCATTTCTTTAACTTCTGCACTTTCTAGTTTCTCTTGCTCTATTTTCTCAAGAGAATCAATGACAATAATATCAATAATATCATATTTAGTTGTTTCTTCTTTTTCTCGAGTCTTTTCTCTTCTTGTACCTTCTTGTTCATCTTTCCTATTTTGTATTGATATGGATTCAACTTCTTTACATGTGACAACAAAACCTTGTAATTTTTCAATTTCTAATATTTTTCCCTTTTGAGAAACAATAGAAGGTTCTGAAGTGAGTTCAATGAAATTAAATTGCAAAAATTTAGTAGACTTTAACTCTGAATGAAATGTTGTGTAGAGATTTTTCCTTTCGGAAATTTTCGAATAGTTCCTCTCTAAATCCTTGCAATTGTTGTCTTGATTCACTTTGTAAGAGTTTTCCTCTTTGGAAAACTTGATGAAAATCATCAATGCATATAAAAACCACATCGAAATGTGGTTCTTGATGAATATAATTTTTAATATAATTGACTGTTATATAATGACTGCCAATGAAACCTTAAGGATCATAGCCATAATGGGGCAAAGTAAATAACCAAATATCCTCAAGATATTTTCTTCTTTGATTTCGTTCCCTTTGTCATGGATATTAATGTCCCCAAACTTTATTGGAAAATTAGGCCAAAGTTTCTTTTGCAACTTACTCAACTTTTTGGCTTGCCATTCAAAATAGCTTGATTAACCACTTCTCTCAAAGCAAGTCTTTCCGAAATATATCAGGGCAGAAGATGGGGACCAACTTCACTTCCAAAAACTCTGATGTAGGAAAATAATTATTCAACAAACCACTGACCTATTGATTCTAGGACTTCTTTCATATTATCACTTATTCTGGGAGGTATTGTTCCAAACAAGACTTCATGCAAAGGAATCAAAAGATAATGGCAAATATCTTAAAAATGGTATTTAGAATTAGACTCTCATAGGATAGGAGCATAATTTTGAATCCGTAGTTGTTGGTCAGATGAGTAATTCCATTTCATGAGGGGAAATGGGACCGAGGCAATAACAACATCTCACAAATAGGAAAACATAAAAAAAATATATATAATTGAACCTAGGGGGAGATGGCACTGCCAGTTTTATTGAATCTGTGATATTATATGACAAGAGGCCAACCAATTTTAGGCGTTTCCCCTTATTGAAAATTCTATGGATTATTGGGATCCATTTAATTTTGGAATGATTAGGATCTTTTTCCCCATATAGTCTACTTATCATTTTAATATGAAATCTAACATTCTTTTTAAAAATAGCTATTGGATACTCCTTGTTTCCTTTGATCTTGAAACCTTGTGCTTCTTCCCTCAACTAGTCTTCAATTGCTATATCATGATTCTCTTGATATTTCTTTAGGACAATACTTCGAAACTTATGAATGAAGTCAAAATTAAGTGGGATTTCATGGGGACTGAGCTTATATATAGTCGATAAGACTTCAGATTTCCAGGTGGCTATCACAATTTCTTGATGGTCAAATATTGTTCAGGTTTTAATATCAACGCGAGAGAGAATCCACGAAATCATGTCATAATAGGGAAAATTTCTGGCCCTAGTTGATACTTTATGTAATTTTGTTTCTCTAATTACTTCAAACCATTTTTTCTTTATTTTAGTAGCTCTTGTGCTTTTTAACCATTCTCTTTTCTCAAAGAATTCAAATATCTCCTCCCAACTCATGGTACCTGTTCTTTGTGTCTCGTAGGTTGAATCTAACATGAGTAATGCGCCAAAGTTCACTTGTTGTGCTAGTCCAACATCCATGCCCCTAATATTTTCTTTAATATGCTCTATTTGTTGCTTTGTCACTGCATATTTTCCCTTTTTTCCCATTATATAACTTGTAAATAGTAACATAGGGTATATAAATTTTTCTTATTTGAAATTTGAAATTGAATTCAAGAACTTCTAAAAGAAATAACATTGTTCTTACATAGATTTTTTTGATATTGGTACTGTGTTTCCTTAATTCAATGCTTCTTGCAACAAGACTTAAGAAAAGAGCATGCAACCATCACACCATAAAATCTTAAATTTTCCATTGGATATTTTGATTTTTTTTGGAATTTTATGAGTTGTAAACATTAACAAAGCATATATAATTTTTGATTATTCAAAATTTGGAATTGAATTTAGCAATTTGTAAAAAAAATAGCGTTATTCTTACACATAAATTTTTTAAACTGGTACTGTGTTGCCACAATTCAATTCTTCTTCGAACAAGAGTTAAGAGAATAATATGCAGGGAAAAGATCGTAAAATCCTAAATTTACCGCTAGAGAGTTTCCTTTTTTTTGGCATTTTATGACCTGTAAATGCCAATACAACATACATACGTTTTACTAATTTAAAATTTGAAATTGAACTCGGGAATCTCTTAAAAAAAATGAATTTATGCTTACAAGGAGATTTTTGAAACTGGTACTACTCGATTTACTTAAATGAAAATTTCTTCGAAGAATACTTAAGAAAAGAGCATGCGAGAAGAATAGCCTAAAATCTTAAAATCTTGTTTAGAAAAATGCAAAAATCGCAAGCGAACGTGTGCATTAATTCCCTACAAACATACCAACTGTTTTTGTTTTCGAGAATCGAGAAAGCATTAAAAAATTATTATTGATTTAATGAATAATCAATTGAACATGAAACGAGAAATTTTGAAAATATTTATTAAAAAACGCACTCCACACAAATCAACAACAATAGTATTTTATTTGCATGATCACACGGTTTGGAGGTCGGGCGATCGTCCAGTCAAGCATTTTCTTATTTTATGATTAGTTTGTTATATCTTGATTCCGACTATACCATAGTCAACTTTTTTCTTTATTGTGTTGATCGTACAATCAGGAGGTCGGACAATTGGGCATTTTTTGGTTTTTTGATTCACTTATTGTATCCTGATGTCGACTATACCATAGTCGAGTGGTTTCAATAGGTTGGGTAGTTTGAAGGTCAGGCAATGTTGAGGACGAGAGGTCACCTAGATTATTTGTAATAAAATTCCTTGTCATCCTGACTTGCTAGTCGCGTGGTCGGAATGTCAGGTAGTCCAGAGGTTATTTTTTTTTTACTAAATGTTTCTCGATCCATTCTGCAACTTAAGTCTTCAAAAAGAAAGAAAGAAAAATGTTTAACCTTTTTTTTTTTTTAATGCACAAAATAAAAAAGGCTTCTTGTAAACTTGATAATAAGAATGCAAATTATTTCCTGAATTTTTAAATTATATCTTTCATATCAAAAAATTATAGAACATGGGTCATGGAACGAGTGAGTATTGGTTTTTTATTTCGAATCACAAAGAACATTAGCAATAACATGAAGGATTTCTATTCCTCTTATGTTTAATTATTGTATGCTCTTGTTTTAACTACATATGAGAATGAAAAATGTCTGACTTATGAAATTATACCTTTATCTCTTGTGAGCTACTTACTTAATATTAGCAATAAAGAATCGATTTGTTAATGTCTAAATAAATTTTTGGATTCTAGTTACTTGAAACTAGAAATCAAGGCTAGATTTCATCATTTCTAAATCATTGTTTACATGTGTCATAGTTAAAGTCACTGATGTAGACTGTGTTTGATAATCACCAAACAAATTGTTCAGGCAACTGGAAGTATATCATATGCATGCTATACATAGAACTATTCCTCCAAGTAAAATACAAGGTTATTTTGATTTTTTTTCTAGTGAAATCAAAGATAATTTTGCAACAAAATGCTTTGAAGACAATTGTATCATGTGCAACGATATTGCAGTGAAAGCAATGAATAAGAACCATATCAAAATAGCAAGGACAAATGAGTAACAAACTTTTTGGATTCTGAATCTCCGAACAAAGGAGAGTATACCTAAGATCACCATAGATATCATAGCTATCATGGTTTTCATTGGTTTCCTCTCCGGTGGCACAAATTTGATATTATCCTGCACAATGCATAACTGAAAAGTCAACAAGAGGAAATCTATGAACATTGACCAAGTACATGAAAAGAAATAACACTAATAACATTTGTCTTTATTCCAATCAAAACCATGGAAAAGGAGTAGGAAAATGGAATGTTTCTCAATGATTGGAAGATATACCTTGTGTCCTTTGTTAACAAAAATCTATTAATAAGCACTTTGATAAGGGTTGCATAGAGATGTTTTCTATTTCCAAGGATCCTTAGATTGACTTAATGTTAACAATGTTTTTCTTATTCATAGCTCACTCACGAAATACCATTTCTATACCTCCAGTTAAATTGGATGAGAAAATACAAAGAGATATATGAAAAAGAAAACAAACCTAAAAAATTTGTTATGCTAACAATGAGGGCACTAGAAGAGTATCCAGAACACATGGCAGTTCTAGTGTTCGAGAACCATGAAATTTCCTACAAGGTTGGAACCTGAGACAATATATGCTTTAACACATCAAACATAACCATGTATAGATTGCTTAATATGTGACAAAGAACATTTTTCCCTTGTACATGATAGCATGTTTTCTTTTTTTATTGTTGTATTACAACAACAATAGTTAGATTTCAATATCAAGTCGAAGTACATAGGGAGACCTTGTAGAGGCCTAGTACAAAAATCAATATATCATAATTCGCCTTGTGAAAAAAATACTTTAGTATCAATGTACAGGAAAAAAATAAAAAAAGGACAAGAGTAAAATATGTTATTTATGACTTCATGGTTTACGTAGAAATGAGTTTCACATTATTCTTGTTTTTGTAGTTTCTGGATTCTGTGTGCTAGTGTAGCAACTCGTACCATTCTGCAAGCAAAAGAAAAATATAATGCAGAACCCATAAGAAAGGCAGCAGAATGAATTATTTGCAAAAGCACGCGATTAAAAATAATAATAATAATAATAATAATAATAATAAATAAATAAATAAATCTAAATCACAAAACTATCCATTATGAGATTAATTATCATATTAACATCAAAATACTAAAATATGCAATACATGCATGCTAGTTTTAGCTTCAGAAATGAGTGCATTATTAACTGTATCATGATTATGTGGATGTATAATATTGATATATTGAGTACATCAAATGGCAGACGAATGTACTCAAAGTGTATTTCACAAAACTTCCCAATGATATTAAAGAACACATACCTCTTTATCCATAAATTTATAATTTTCTGCTCCCTCAGTCACTCCACTGTTTGAAGTGTGTGGCACATGTCTTGGATTGTCATTGACCTCAATTCATTGATAATATTGGAACAATAAAAACAGGTGGCTGGAGAGCAATTGTAGACACATTTTATGTTATACTCTGTAACTCTGTTTTAAAATGCTAGTCTGACATATGTTTTTTATTGGTGTATTGATGGAAATAACAGGTCCAACCTCCCATTCAAGGCTAAATGAAATTGAATTAACATTGAACATAGTTCTACTATTCTTAATGAATAAAGGGATAAAAGAAATTGATTCAACGATTGAACAACTTTGAACATTTCAGAAGTAGGTCTGCCTAAACTTACAAGTTTAGTGATATTTTTATCAATAATACTAACTCTCATATTGTTACAATGAAAGCACAGAGTCCAGAGCGACATGATAGATCGAAAATAAGAAATCAAGTTCCCAATGATTCAGAGATTATTTTACAAATTTCTCAATCTCTTGTTTACAATATATCCATAATACTAAATTAGATATGTTAAATAATAAATAAACAAAATACTTAAGACAATATTGTTACAAAAAACACTATGGTAGTGAGAGACTAAAATCTGTCATAATCTCTAAGTAAGGTTGATTACATAAGTCAATGAAAAATTTATCATAAGAGCTCACAGTTCAAAATAACTAATATATTTATTATGCGTAGCAATGATAGTGTGCTACAAAAAAGGGATCAATGATTTCAAATAGTACATATATCATTCACCATTCATCATATCACATACTAAACATTGGAAACTATTAACATGTGTTATGGTAAATAATAAGTTATTAGCTTGAAATGGAAAAACAAGTGGCTATAGAAACGATGCATGTTCATGACCATGTATCACTGGTGACAAACAACCAAAAAATAATTCGATACCATTCTTATAGCACTAAGCATTAGAAGAACCACAGTTTCCTTATACTATAGCTAAATTTTCAATTTTTTGCAAGTTAATATGCATTTTTTCTGTATTCAAGCTTCTGTGATCCATAATGAATTACTAAAAGTCTTTCAGTAGAAATCACATAAAGATGATTACTGTCAGAATACGTTGGACCACCTCCATAATAGTGGGAGATACAGGAAACTCAAAAAGGATTCCCTAAAGAATATTTCCAAAAACGTGGCTCTTTCTATAAAGACTAGTAGCTCGGTCAACTCGTTTTGTCATAAGCTTATTGAAATTTTCCCTCTTACCCCCAGAATCTATGGTTTGCCAAAGATTCATAAGGAAGGGGCTCCTCTAAGACACATTGTCAACAGGATAGGAGGGCCAACTTATCTTCTTGCTAAATATTTAGCCTAGAAGCTTAAGCCTCTTGTTGGCCATACATAATCCTTCATCAAGGACTGTGGTGCAAGTAAATTCTCAGTGTGGACACAAACAATTCCTCTAGCCCGAGAGAGCGAGTCTCACCACAAACGAACAATCTATGGAAAATTTTCTTAAGCTAGAATCAAATAAGAGGGCCTACCTCTTAGAACACTATTCCACTTGATGATGATCTTGTTTACTTACTCCAACTACTTTTCGTTTCCTTCCTTCAAATACCTAAAACAAGAAAAAAAAACAACAACAACAAACGTGATAGCATAAAAAGTGCATTCAACCTACTTAACATGTCAAGGAACATTAAGCCATCAAATGTAAGATAACACTTCAGTGTAGGAAATCAATCAATAGTTGTATTCATATAAGTTCAGAAAGAGATTACAACCAATGACTTGACGTTGTTGGTCTCCTTTGACATATCCAGGTTCCCACACTTCTGCTAGCATCTCATGGATAGCCCCAACAATGGAAGTTTTAAGACCTCTTCCCTTTAGTCTCAAACCAAACCAAACACACTATTCCCCCTCAAACATAAACTAGAAAGCCACAAGCTATAGATATCTTGTTGATTATTCCAGCTCCAAAAATACCAAGATTGAAACTCAAGAACTAGTGAAGCTTGTAAAAGGAGGGGTTTATATAGCTTGGATAAGGGGGATATCGTTACTCTTATCATGGGAGAAGGCTTTATCACTTGGGTTGGTTCCATCCTAATAGGGGAAAGGAACCCAAATTGACTTCCTCGGCTCCATCCAGCCCAACCATTTACCAGACTTTCGTTACGAAGCTTCTAGACCTGGAAGCTTCAACTCCATATTTAAAAAACTTTCCAAAAGAGGATCGACACAATTGAGAAAAGGATCAGTAGCGCCATACGTCACTAGTCCTGGTTTTAATCTCTACAAAACGATGCAAGGAGGAAATTGGTTAGTAGTGTCGGTCTTGTAAATTGGGGTAAAGGGAAGATTCTTGGGAAATGATGCAAAAGGGAATTGTTCTGTTCATGAAGAGGGACATGATGGGAGTTTGTTCATGATGGGAAAGCATGTAGGGTCACTATAGAGGTCCTCCAAGATCGTGGAACGTGGAGTAAGGGGACAGTGACAAAATGTTGTGTAATAGATGCCCCCTAAAGCGTGAAGGCCAAACTAAAGTGAGGGGTGAAATGCTTTACAAGTAGATGCAGGGAACCAAAGTCTGTCATTGGAAAACCTACAAGAAATCATACACGTACATATCTGAAATCTGATAGTTATGCCTGATAAACATGACAGGATTATAACCATACATGAATCCATGGTATAGGTGTAGCTATCCATCAAGAAAAAGATCATGAGCATGGATCCTCGACATGCATGCAATTATCTGACTAGAGGGATCACATGAAATAGATCCATGACATGGGCGCAACCATCCGTCTAAAGACGAGCCCTAGGAAGGAGTAGCTCGGTCTTGTCATAATGACAAGTTCTATGTCGTTTAATTTTTTAACGAGTCCAACAAAGGTGAAACTCAACATCTTTTTCATGTTTAGAGAGTTTGAAAAAGACATGGAAAAGAAAACTCCAAAAGGTCTATTTTTGTACATTTGTGTCTCTCGAGCCCGAAAAGGTAGAAAACAATACTTGAGAGAACTTCTTGACCATGTCAGCCAAGGAGTACCTTTTTCGTAAATAGTTTATCCTAGCCCGAAAAAGGGGTAAATGTATATTGGGTAAACAACGTTTTGCAGCCTTTAACAAGTTCAAAAATGACAAGAGCTCAGCAATCTTTTCATGTTTTAAGAGTCGGAAAAGAGCTAAAATCATACCCCCCCCGTTTTTATTTTCCTTAAGGAGTCAAAAGAGGGAAAAAATACTCAGCAATATTTTCATCTTTTATGAGTTAGAAAAGAGCTTAAAGGTGACTCATCCTAGAGGAACGAGTGGTATAAATGGTAGTAACTGGTTTTGGCAATGGAGGAATTGCTCAAAACATGTAATGGTTAAGAGGTTGGCTAATAAAACCACTCATTGTTGTGGTTCCTCAGGGAAGGAAAAAACAACCAAGTGAAAGCATATGATTGGCCAAAGAGATGGTGGCGATGGAATAAAACAACCAAGGCTCATCTAGCAAAAATTAACTGATTAAAACGACAATCACGAGATGTAAATCGGGCATGGGTTCACTTTTACACAAGCTTGAACCATAGAGAACTCTGCTTGGATTTAGTTTCATGTTTACACAAGCTTTAAATGAAAAACTATGCTTCAGATAAGTTTACATGCCCCCGGCATAATGACTCAATTCGAGGTACACACCCCCCAAGCTTCATTTCATTCAACTAGGTGAATGGAATGAAGGTTCCCTTTCGAGATCCAGGAAAAACTCGAATGGGATTTTACAAGATATTAATCAAAGACTCGATTTTGAAAATGGAGGTGCTTCATTTTGTAATGAGGTTAACACAGTAAAAGAACTATCCTTGAGACACTTGTTTCATTTTTTAACGAACATGACACAAGACAAGGAACTATGTTCGCACTGCTTGATTCATTTTTTAATGAGGTTTTCACAAGACAAGGGACCATGTTCGCACTCCTTTGATTCATTTTTTAACAAGGTTGTCACAAGATCGAGAACTATCCTCACACCAGGTCTGTAGGCTCAACCTGAATTGCTACGGTATCTGATCAGTTTTTGGGATGTCAATTGGGAAGTTTTTATGATCCAAGACCAAGAACTGGAGTTGGAAACTTCCAACAATTATTTCATCACAGGATTGTCCTGAAAAGGGGAACCAATCAATCTATATGGTTTCAGGCCTATTGGGGCAAGTGTGAACATGTTGCTCGCAAAACACTGCCTGAAAGCACTAAAATCGAAGACTCCACTGGAAAACTTCCTTAAGCTAGAATCAAATAAGAGGGCCTACCTCTTAGAATGCTACTCCACTTGGTGATGATCTTGCTTCCTTACTCCAGCTACTTTTTGTTTCCTTCCTTTAAATACCTGAAACAAACAAACAAACAAAAACAACAAATGTGATAGCATACAAATTGCATTCTGCCTACTTAACAAGTCAAGGAACGTTAAGCCATCAAGTGTAAGATAACAATTCAATGTAGGAAATCAATCAATAGTAGTATTCATATAATTTCATAAAGATATTACAACCAATGCCTTGATGTTGTTGGTCTCCTCCAACGTATCCAGGTTCCCACACTTCTCCTAGCATCTCATGGATAGCCCCAACAATGGAAGTTTTAAGGCCTATTCCCTTTAGTCTCAAACCAAACCAAACACACTATTCTCCCTCAAACATAAACTAGAAAGCCACGAGCTATAGATGTCTTGCTTATTATTCAAGCTCCAAAAATACCAAGACTAAAACTCAAGAACTAGTCAAGCTTGTAAAATGAGGGGTTTATATAGCTTGGATAGAGGGGAGATGGTTCCTCTTTTAATGGGAGAAGGCTTTATCGCTTGGGTTGGTTCCATCCTAATAGACAAAAGGAGCCCAAACTAACTTCCTCGGCTCCATCCATCCCAACCATTTACCAGACTTCTGTTACGAAGCTTGTAGACCTGGAAGCTTCGACTCCATATTTAAAAAACTTGCCAAAAGAGGATCTATGTGACTGAGAAAAGGCTCAGTAGCGCCATATGACGCTAATCTCTGCAAATCGGCACGAGGAGGAAACTGGTCAGTAGCAACGGTCTTGTAAACTGAGGTAAAAGGAAGATTGTTGAGAAATTATGCAAAAGGCAATTGTTCTTCTCATGAAGAGGGACATGGTGGGAAAGCATGTAGGGTCACTGTAGAGGTCCTCTGGGATCATGGAATGGGGAGTACAAGGACAATGACAAAATTTTGTGTAACAAGGACTCTACATCATTTGTTAATGAGTTAGAGAGTTTTAAGCTTGATCTAGATGACAAGCTTGTGAGCTTTAATGTGGTCTCCCTCTACACTAATATCCCTATCAACGAGGCCATCGAACTCATCAAGTGCATCACAGATCCTGATACGACTTATTTAGTTGGTATTTGTCTTACTTCTACTTTCTTTTTATTCGATGGGGAATTATATGAGAAAACGTGCAGTGTCACCATGGGTTCCCCCCTCTCCCCTATGGTATCTAATCTATTCATGGAGGATTTTTAATCAAATGCCTTAACTTCTTCTCGTCTTCTGCCTAAGATGTGGAAGAGGTTTGTGGATGGCACATGTGTCATCTAGTCCATGGTAAAGAAAAGTTGGAACTGTTTTTCCTCCATCTTAACAATCAATCTAGTTTTATAAAGTTCACCATGGAATTTGAATGTAATGGTAGTCTGCCATTCCTTGACGTCCTCCTCTCAAGGAATGATAATGACTCTTTTTCTCCTCAAGTATTTCGCAAGAAAACGCATTCGAAACAATATCTTCATGCTAATTATCATCATTTCCTAGCTCAAAATCTTGGTGTTCTCAAAACCTTAGCGACTACAGCTTTAAGAGTTTCGGATGACAACCATCTCAATGAAGAGAAAGCACATCTCCTAAGTTTTCTTTAATAATGGGTATAGTAGACACCAATGTACTAAGGCTTTCCTTAGAGCTGAAAATGGTCCTAGTGCTAAGAAAGATACCAAGGATTGATTATCTGGTATTCATCTTCCTTTTGTCCAAGGGACCACTGACAAGATTGCGAGGATCCTAAGGAAGCATAAGGTGGCTTCAACCTTTAGGCCTTTAAATACCATCTGGAGCTCCCTTAGATCTGTAAAAGACCCAGTGGACCCCAAGAATATGAAGGATGTTTATGTTACCCGATTGTGGGACTCCCTACATTGGTGGGACTTGTCACTCGATTAACCAAAGGATTCGTGAGCATGTCGCTAACATCAAGCATGGCAGGACCTGCTACTATGCTTTGGCGGAGCATGCAGATAAATCTAATCATCACATCTACATTGAGGAGGCCCAAGTCGTTGTTAAGGTTAGTCATTTCCATCATCATAAATTGATGGAGGCCCTAGAAATTGAAAAAAGACCCAATAATTTGAATAGAGATGATGGTTGGAATATTAGTAGAAGTTGGGTCCCTGTCCTATCTTCCTAGTTTTTTAGGCTTCTTTTTGGGATTTATTTTGTTTGTTTTTTTATCTATGTAGGTATTGGCATCCTTTTTATAGTATTTGTTGTTGATTTATTCTTCATTAGAGTTTATTTTCTTGATCCTTCGTGTTTGTTATGTATTTTATCATCCTATTCAGTCTTAACTCCTTTTAGTATTTTTGTTATTTGTTTAATGGGCCTCAGCCCCATACTTTATTATTGACCTTG
>APFE030162923.1:114650-142069 GCA_000404065.3 Pinus taeda
ATTCAATTTAATATTGTAACAATGAAAAGCAAAACAACCGTATATATATAATATGGTATAATGATTTAATTTTTTAAGCATACAATATTGTTGTGCAACTGAGATATTATGGTCCTATTAACAAAATGATGCACTTAGTTGGTAGAATTTTTCAAAAGAAGAAGTTGATCTAGTAACTGTGCACATTGGTTTCCATTTATGTGTCAAGAAAAACAAGTAAAAATAATTGAGTAGCATAGTCCAAGTAGCTAGTATTGAAGAAACCACAATTTGCGTAGATTATATTTAAATCTCCAATTTAATTTTCTTTTTTTTTCTTCCTAAGTTGAAATGCATTTTAAGGAGACAAAAAAACACTAGAAAAGAGAAACGAGATACAAAATCTCTTAATTCATTACACAATAAATTTGAAATTGTATAACACTGCATCGCAGCACTATGTAGCTCAGAAAATAGGAACAAAAAAAAGCTAATTATAAAATGAACACTACATGAAAAACAATTATGAAAATAGGAAAATAAGGATGATTTTATCTATGACAAAATAAAACAAAAACACAATTATCTCAATTCTCATGTAGTGCCTTCTTTTAACACAGAGCATTCAATTGTGCATATATAGAAATGAACACATTGATACACATGCCACTGTTTTCTTTCTTTTTTTCTCCCTATCAGAACACAATGCCATAATTTACAGCAAATGAGAATCCAAACTAATATTTTAACAATGGAGAGCAAAAGATCGGCATCTATATAATATGGCATACTAATTATTCTAGAGTTACATTTTGTTACTATGGAACTAAGATCTAATGTTCTTACGAACAAAAATGAGACCATAGTCTCATAGAAATTTTGATATAACTAAAAAAACATATTGCATAGTGTGCACTATCCTCTCTGTTTTCATCTAGAGCGGGAAAACTTACAAGAAAAAGAGAAAAAAGAACTAGTTATAAAAAAAAAAAAAGGAAAATAAAGTATTCTTGATTGAGATATTGTAGCAAATATCCAGAAAGCATTCGAATAAATGTTTTTTGTGTTTTGTAATTCCGCAACCTGCAATAAAATAAAAAATATATATTAGTATTTATACAAGTATTTGTGAATTATGAATTAGTGCAATACAAAAAATAAAAATGAAAAGAGGAAGAATAAATTAACTGTCAAAATGTATGAACTTTATGTACGAAAGAAGATTTTTGTCTGTTGGTCACAACCTTTTTATCTCAACAATATTGTTGTTAAAAAGACCTCAAATACAAAATTTTCTTAAATTGAAAATTGTAGTTGATATGTGATTTGGATCTCTTCAGCTACCAAAATTAACCAATATATTTTACTTCTTTGATGTTAGCATAATTGCATATGAAATAGTACGAAAAATCACATGTGAATACTATAAAGAAGACGAAACATAAGGACAACCATCAAATTTAAGAACACAAACACATTAATCATAGAGTTCACCTAGTGTGGATTACATCTTTGGGCCCTGGTGTCAAGAGTGGGGAGGTCCCTTCATTCAATTTTGCAAGATGATGATGAGTATAGAGTACATTCTTTGTCATTATAAAGATAAATTCCCTCAACCAGAGTGACATGTATCTCCACAAGACATTCTCCCTATAGGAACTCTCAGCCAAATGGGCCTTTCTTCAACATGACAAACTAATAAATTCTCACATGACATGACATAAAAGCATCCTTAAACATAATCATATCAAGTATCTCAACAGTAAAAACATCATCTCAGCAAATCAGGAAGAAAGACATGGCATCACTATATCATCATTTACCTCCACTTTCATAGATGATCGAAAAATGCAAAGATCAATTGTTGAAACGGAGATCACCGTTGAATTCGTGGCGTGAAATCATGTCAAACGACTATAAACTCTACCCCTTTCTAACACCATCAAACTCCGAACCCTCGAAAATCTCAAAGACTCCCCAAAGATTCCTTCCTAGAGATGGCTGAAAAATCCACTGCTCAAATGAAGATTTAAAGCACACCAATGTGCTCCCTGCGAAATTCTATGAAAATTGACTATAAAATTGGAACCATTCTGCCTTCGTAAAAAATCAGCCTCCAAGGGAATATTTTAGATTCCATAAGATTCTGCAAAGATTCTTTATTGTTGGATGCCCGAATTTCTTCTACTTAGATGGGGAAATGGACCACACCATCACGTTCCCTGTGAAACTTTAGTTCTTTTAAGTACAAAGTTGACATGTTTCTGTCACTGTGAAAAATAACCCCCAAGGAATCTTTCAAATTCCTCCAAGATCTTGCATAAGAATATTCTTTAGAATATTCCCTAAAAGAATATTCCTTCCTCAGAAAATGTCCCAGCTCCTAGTTCCACCCTTGGGTGCACGATTCTTCCTTACATCAGTGTCAAGGTTCAACACTCGTCCCGTTGGTCGAATGGGCAATGTCGGTTTATATAGTTTTTTTGTGAGTGAACCTTATAAAGAAGTCCCATGGGACATTGGAGGCCACCCCAAATTAGGTCGAGGCAGACCTTGGTTAAAGCCCCACACCCTCCCAAAATCCTCAGCGGTTAAAATTTTGTTTTGGCGTGTTTTTAGTTGGATTGACTGACGGTTAGAGTTTTATGCGTTGGCAGTTTCAAACTTAGTCGTGTATTGTTGTTTGTTACAACTTTATGCATTGTTGGTTTATGGTTGTGGAACTTCCTGGGTGGTAGGTTGGCCCCACCAGGCCGGTCGAGTTCAAACCCCGTCAGTTTCGATATATATATATATATATATATATTATATATATATATATTATGGTGTGGATGATTGGCGGGGTTGGTGACTCACCAACACTTGGTTTAATATTTATTTTTGTTGGGTTGTGTTTTTTCTTTCCACGACTAACCTATGTAGTGAACTGGGGGGTTAGAGGGGTGGCGGATCCCCCCCTTCGTTGCGTCGATTGCGCAGCAGGGGGGTCACAGGGGGAGCGGCAGCCCCCCATGTCCGGGGGGTTTGAGGGGGGCGGGTAGCCCCCCTCTACGGGATCCGGGGAAGCACCCCGAGAAAAAAATAATTTGGACCCTATATTAGGTTGGGCGAACCTACCTATGGTTTTTGATCCATGGTTTTGGACGCGATGGTTTTTGGTCCATGGTATTGGATGCTTTGGCATGTATAAATATGTATTGTAACATTGAAAGGAACAATAATGAAAAATCAAGTTGGTAGTCCCGGTTTTGGGATCCAAGGGAAAATCTCTGTGCATATGTGTTTTATGTGTTATGCTCTCGCATTGTTTACTTTCTTTGTTTTAGAATTCGTATGCATGTAATTTCTGTACAGGGTTAAAACCTACAATTTTTATAATAACGTTGGCGGGGTTGGCAGCCTGCCACCCCAATTATATATATATTTGAACTATATGATTCAAATTTTTCCACCAAAAAATAAGGGTCATTAGACAAATTAAGTAGGCGACAAATTCGCCCATTCTGGTGGCCAAATTTTGTGCGTCAAGATGCTTTCAAATTGTTGCCTTGCTAGGACTACCTCTTGACCAAGTTTAACCATAACTTTAAAAAGCTATAACTTGAGCATACAAACTTATATTTGGGTTTCATTCGCAACATTGGAACCAGGGCGGCAAGCACTACAATCCGGTTTTGGTTTCACTTCAATTGGAGGACTTTGATTTTTGAGCTATTTCTAGATTTTGAGCATCTTCTAGAGCCACTCGGATCATTCCTCCCCACTTAGGAGCTTTTGGTCCTCCAAAATCATGAACATAATCTGCAATTGTTGTGTTACATTGTCTACACCACAAGTATCTAGACATGCCACATTTCCTTCTCCTTCACCCTTGTTCTTCAGAGCCATAAGTGATGAGCCGACACCTGCATCCTCTACAAACCTGTAGTACATCTTTGAAAATTACATGCTCAATTACATGACCAACCATGACTCAAGCATCCCCATACTTGCCAAGAGTTTATAAGACACATTCTTTGGTCAAGTTTACATCATAATAGAAACCAATACCCCAACTATTAGTAAAAGGCCAAAAACATCATCGTTGCTTTAATAAGCGATGGAAAACACATCATCACTTTTACAACTTAAATTCCAACACATGATTTACAAAATGCATCCATGAAAATCTACCATATCTAATAAAACCAACTCTTACTCAACAAAGTGAACCACGAGGAATGTGGCAGAGTTTCTTGTTGAACACCTTCACTGGTTGGTTTCTGCATGGGCACTTTGTCCTTGAGACATTGCTCTGGATGGAGCCTCCAACATGTGGCTTTTTGATGTCCACCTCTGTTGCAATGACTGCAGAAAGCCTTCTTCCTCTAAACCTGCTTAACATTTTTCTGAGAAGGCCTTTCATGCCTCATCCTCTTTCTTTCTACCATTCTCTTCTAACACTCAGCAACCACATGGTTATGCAAACCACAAAAGCTACATAATTTTATATGTCATGATTTTTGTTCATCATTAACATGCTTGTAATCAAAATTAACTTTACCATATTGAGACTTTTTATACCTCTCTTCATTGTCTTTGGTGCAATTTTGGTGTTGAGATCTTGCCTTAGCTCTTCCTCCACAATGTGCATTGTCATGGGAGGATTGTGATGTGTTTCAATCATCTTTCTTTTTTTTCAATGGCTTCAACAATATCTTGGAAGATTCTGTTGTGTTCAAGCACTCTCCTTCAGCATACCCCAAACCTGCAAATCAATGTATTTATACAACCTCCAATGGCTGAGTCATTCCTTGGCCATTAACACCAAGTCCTCCTCCTTTATACCCCATCTTGGTAAGGAGTCTCATGTCAGTTCCTAAAATAGGTACCTCCATGCTTCCAACAGAAATAGTGTCATGTGAAAATGAAACTGAAGAACAATCAACACGGTTTACCTCAGCTGTCGATTCTAAAGTACATTATTGTGGCTTCACTAGACCTTTGTTGTGTTTCAACTCTACCAAGGCCTCTTCTGTGGCTCGTAACTCAAGTTGTAATCTCTGCTTCTCCTCTTTTTCTTCTCATAGAAGTCACCTCAATTCAAAATTCATTGTTTGAAGGCTCTTACTAATCTTCGCATTTGAATGATGAGAGGACGACAAAGAAGATGATTTTTTTACTCGAGGGGGTGGATGGAGCATCATCCTCTGCTCTTTCTTTCTCTCATTCCTCTCTTCCCATCTTCTCCTCATAATCTGCATACATTATGTCCACCATGTGTACCATCTTGAGGAGGTCCTCATAGAGGTCTATGTTGTTCTCCATTTTCCTTCTTGACACATGTTCAATCGTTCACACTCGTAATTCACATCAACTAGAAGACTACTCTAATACCAAACTTGACTTGAATCTCTTTAGTTACCGGAATTAACCAAGATCTTTTACTTCTGTGATGTTAGCAGAATTGCATATGAAATAGTATGAAAATCCACGTGTGCATATTGTAAATAAGATGAAACATAAAGATAGCCATCAAATCGAAGAACCCCAAACAAATTGATAACGTAGTTCACTTAGTGTGGGTGACGTCTCCGGGACCTGGTGTCAAGAGTGGGGAGGCCGCTTCATTAAATGCTACAAGACAATGATGAGTACATAGTACATTATTTGTCATTACAAGGATAAATTCCCTCAAGCATAGTAGCATGTCGAGGCGTTCTCCCTATAGAAACTCTCACACAAATGGGCCTTCCTTCAACATGACAAACTAATAAATTCTCACATGACATGGCATACAAGCATCCCTAAACATAATGGTATCAAGGATCTCAACAGTAAAAACATCATCTCAACAAATCAAGAAGAAATAAATGACATCACTGCATCATTTACCTCCACTTTCAGGGATGACAAGAAAATGAAACGCTCAGCTACTGAAACGGACATCACCACTGAATTCGTAGCACGAAGTCGTGTCAAATGACTATAAACTTTTTCCCTTTATGACACTATCAAATTCTGGACCCTCGGGAATCTCAAAGATTCCCCCAAAGATTCCTTCCTGAAGATGGCCGAAACATCTATTGCTTAAATTAATATTCTAAGCACACCATTGTGCTCCTTACGAAATTCTGTGAAAAATGACTATAAAGTTTCCATCATTCTACCTCTGTAAAAAATTAGCCTCCAAGGGAATATTTTAGATTCCACAAGATTTTTCAAATATTCCTTGTTGCTCGATGCTTGAATTTCTGCTGCTCATATGGGGAAATAGACCACACCATCATGTTCTCTGTGAAATTCTGGTTCGTTTTAGTATAAAGTTGACATGTTTCTGTCACTATGAAAAATCACCCCCTCAGGCAATCTTTGAGATATTTCTTTCTCAAAAAATGTGTCCGCTCTTGGTTCCACTCTTGGGTACACAGTTCTACTTTGTCTCTGTGTCAAGGTCTAGCGCTCCTCCCATTGGTCAAATGGGAAATGCCAATTTATATAGTTTTTTAGTGGGTGGACTTTATAAAGAAGGCCTATGGGTCATTGGATGCTGCCCCAAATTAGGTCGAGGCAGACCTGGGTTCAAGACTTGTGCCCTCCCAAAATCCTCGATGATTAAAGTTTTGTTTTGGCGTGTTTTTAGTTGGATTGACCGACGGTTAGAGTTTTATGCGTTGTTTCTTTCAAACTTAGGTGTGGTTTGTTGTTTGTTAGACCATTATGTGTTGTTGGTTTATGGTTGTGGAATCACTCGGGTGGCAGGCCAACCCCACTGGGTCAAGTGGGTTCAAACCCTACCAATTCCGATATATTAAATCCAATTTTAAGGTCACGTCCAAGCTAGACACCAAATTGGTGTATGAGACCCCCTTGTTTGTGGGACAAGGGACCCACCTATGCACAGCAATTTGACTGCTAAGCCTATGAAGGCATACATTATCTACCCCCCTAGTTTTGAACATGTGACCTCTTAGGAGGAAACACATGCTCTTAACCATTAGGCCCACTCAAGTTGTATATAACGTATATGGTGTGGAATTGTTGGCAGGGTTGCTGGCCCGCCAAACAACCTTAGTTTAATATTTATTTTTATAATAACATGGGATGGGGTGGTAACTCGCCACCCCAATTTAATATATATATACTAACTATATGATTTCAATTTTCCTACCGAAAAATAAGGGTCACTGGAAAAATTAAGTAGGCAACAAATTCGCCTATTCTAGTGGCCGGACTTTGTGCGTCGGGATGCTGCCAAATTGTTGCCTTGTTAGGACTGCCACTTGTCTAAGTTTTACTAGAATTTGACCAGCTATAACTTGAGCATACGAACTCGGATTTGGGTATCATTCTCACAGTTAGAACTAGGGCGACGAGCTCTACAACTAGTTTTGCTTTCACTTCAATATGAGGACTTTGATTTTTGAGCTATTTCTAGATTTTGAGCATCTCTGCAGCCACCCAGTTCAATCTGCTTTGCATGTATTCTTGAAATCTTGTCTCAGCAATAACTGGGAAATGTTCTTTTAATTGTGGCATCTGCAACATACAATCAATTTTGTAATTCTCTATTTCCAATATTCATTCAACACTGTGCTCATAGTTAAATATTGTGCCATCTTTACAGATTGGCATTTATCTATGGTTGGATGAACAAGTTGTTTGCATTTATTGCAAAGGAGGAGAGAAAATTGAATTGTTAGGTCCAATATGTATCATAAAAATCCAACATTTGTACATCAAACTAAAACTATTGTTACTTGAACAAAAAAGGTATTAGTAGATATACCTGTGTTCTTGACATTACAAAAGATAATAAATGCGCTCTTGCAAATTCATCATTCAATGGCTCAAGAAAAGTTGTTGATCCAGAGCGTAACCCTTGACTCCCTTTCACATCATTTCTGATAATGTTTTTGAACAAATAGAGTGAAGTCGTCTTTGATGTCAATTCATACTATATTTTAAAAAAATTCTCCCTATGACTATTATTCAATAGCAGATGCAATGAATCAGGAAACATATTTTTGGTTAAGTAGTTTGTGCAAAAAATAATGAGATAATTGCTACCTTGATAACAATGGAAAACAAAAATACAATAACGTAGTTTCAAATAAACTATTAGCTTTTTTTTCAAAATGCAAGTATAGTTATTCTAGCAACAAACTTACAATTGCATTGTCCTCTGGAGCTTCGCCATCTTTTATATTTAGTTCTAGTTGCTTGTTATTTTTGTGGAAACCTATTACTATTGCTCCTATGTATCACTTTAGACAACACGACTATGTATTGTTGTATCTAGAGCTAGTATGTGTTTTTTGCAAACCTGTGCAATTGATTCAACTGTGGTTTTCCTATAACATTATGTAACATTTTGCGTCTCCTTGTTCATAAATACCCTTGTTTCTTATCGCAAAATATATAATTCAAACACTATTTCCAACAATAAACATGTTTTCAAAATGCTTTATAAGATTGTTTCTCATGTTCACTATGATAGTCAGTTGGTCGTGGCTATCAACCAAATCAGTGTGGAGGAACCGCACATTTGCAAGACAGTTAAGACTTTTAGTTTGTGTTGGCACATAAATAGCCAATATATCACCTTCAAAAGTTTTTGCATATGCTCCTAGGCATATTTCAATGATTGATGAGGATGTTGTTTCCATTGTTTTTGCTCTATTTATATGCAAAGTCAAAACAATATGCCTCAAAAAACGTTGACATTAATTTAATGCAAACATGTCATTTGACTATAAAAACATACACTGCAGTGCAAACCTAACCTTTATGGATTCTCATTTTCCACCATTTGTTCTTCCAATAATTGTTTGCTAGAGCTAGATGTTTCCATGATATTGTTCCAAATGACTAGCCATATCGTTGCCAAAAAATGAAAATGCAAGTCATCAAGTCCGAGAAAAGTGTATAAAGAAAATTTGAAACAATGTATGCTCTATAATGATTCATTATATATGCATGTATTATATTTTTTAGTATTATTAGCCATTGTTAAAGGCTATGTAGTAAATGTGCATAAGTTACAATAAAGAAAATGTTTTATAGATTTCATTGACAAATATACATATAGTTCAATTAGGGAAATGTGTTATTAAGAATTACTATGGCCACATTTTTTTATTATTATCAAAAGTAGTTGCACAAGAAATAATGAAATATGAACTAGAAGTTGAAGCAAATAATACTATTCAATATATGGAGCAAAATGCAACAAAGTGAGAATGAAAATGCGTAAATTGCATGCCAGGCATGACATTCAAATTTATAGTTATACAAGACAAGTTGAACAAATTTATGTTCATGGTTCCAAGACTTATCAGAATTTTATATTTGCATGCGTTTGTTGTTTTATTGTTTTTTGGTGTGCATAATTTATTTGTTTTTCAATGTTTACATATCAAGGCATATGTCAAAGGTGCACATTTGAAAATGCGGCAAATATTGTGACAAGTCAACAATGAAATTGTAGAATATGAACATTGGAAAAATGACTCGAGGCGACAACAAAGATATGGTAAGACAAATTATATGATGATCTGTCCAATAAGCATCGAAGACATAGAAAGAAACAATACTAGATGAAAGGTTTGTCCAAAAGTGATCTAGCATTGAGATATAGTCAGTTGTTGGTTTTTTTGTATGAAAATTGAAGTCATTATTTTGCATAAATGAAAGTATTTTTTCTGGTTGATGGCTAATTTGCAACATTTCCAAATTGAAATCACCAACAAGCACGATTTGGTACTTCTTGCATGTGTGCTCTAAAATGAATTGGATAAAATTAATTATTTCTTCGATGTTTGCATTTGGTGCAATATCTACATTTGCAACTATAATGGTTTTTCTTTTCAACATGGAATGTTACAACTGTTGATTCAATTTGGTCTTTTGTATAATTGAAATGATTCTAAACCACAATATTTTTCTATAGTATGTGAGAATTCCATGTAAATGGTATAAATGTATGTGGTCATATTTGCTTGACAATAATGGTTTCGATGGAGGCGATTTTACTTTTGTTTCTTGGAAACAAAGAATGTCAGCACTCATTAGATCATAGTCAACAATGATACCTTCGAAATGCAACGACAAACTACGAGTGTTCAATGAACATATTGTCAAATCGTCAATTGTTTTATTTTGATCTATGATATATTCAACCTCATAGGAGGCATTTTGTCTAAGTCTATTTAGCTCAATAGAAACTTTTTCATTCAGGGAAAAGTTAATATGTTCCAATTTGTTTAATAAATACAAAGGACTTAATATCTTTGACACAAGAAAATGCAGTATAAAAATTCCATGTTGTCTAACTCATTTTGGGTCAAATGCCAATTTGTCCATTGTTAACCCTTGTGATCGATGTATAGTTCGTGCGCATGCCAGTTGAACAAGAAATTGTTCTCTTGTAAAACTAATTTTGTTATTTTATTCATTATTCCTACAAACTCTAGTAACAGGTGTCCACGTAGACATTATTCCATCTTTGTACAAATGTGCCATTTTTTCTCGTTGAATAGTGCCAACAACTGGATCAACAAATTCGATCCAAATTGCACCATTTTCAAATGTTGTTGATGCTCTAAAAATTCCTTCAACACCATTCACCAAGCCATCTTGAATATTGTAATTTTCGCCAATTAGTTCAATAAGCATATTTTACTTGAGAACAATAGAAGATGGCAACTGCATTTTGATCTGTTTATTGTGATTTATATTTGTTGAGTCAATTTTTCTATCATATGCATTTAATATAATTGCTTCTTTGTTGAAAAGAGACAACATTCTTTCATTTTGTTCATGTACATTCTTGTTTAAATAAAACATGTATGGAAAATTTGGATCATTTGGTGTCAATCTATAACAATGTTTGTTCAAGAATGCAAGATCATCATCAATCCCTAATTTTGTTTAAGATGGATACAAATTCTTTATTTTCTTGTCTCATTAAGTATTTTAGTTCATAATTTTTCACATTTTATTTCCAAAAGTTGTAAGGAGCACTAGTTCCTTTAAGATGTGGTTGTTAAAATATCCAATAATCACGTACAGGATGTGCTTGACATAGACCACCATAAAATATTATGTCAAGGTTCCTGTTATTGGTCAAACTAGTAGGGGATTCCTAGAGGGGAAATGCTAGGCCAAGGGCAACTAATGGAGACTTAGCCGATTGTTACCTCATAAGGCTCCCTTCTATTTATGGACTTTCACCGATGGGAGGAGACCCGATATATTAGGGATTCGTTGATGAAGAATAAATCAATGAATGGGTATGAGTGACGCAAATAGTCCCTTTCTTGGAAGAGCTTGAAGGAAGGAGCTTGATTGCTTTCTAAGAAAGGTACAATGTCTTCTAGGAAAGGAAGGGAGGATTTGAGGGTTAGGTTTATGGGATATGACTTATGAAGGAGTCTTCCAATCCCTAAAATCCTTGTTGGAATTGGTATCCCAAATGGTTCTTGAAAAATTGTCTTTTCAAAGGAATGGGACCACACGAGACCAAGTGGACCGAGTCAAGGGTAGGAAGAAATAGTATGGAAACCAATGATGTTATTACCCTAGACAAGGTGGGGGAAAGGATCAAAGAAATAATTTTCACTTGAAGGTGTTGAATTGATCTAATAAGATACTAGCCTTGGGGATGCTAGGGAAAAGTTTGATCTCGGAGCTAGGGCTTGTATTTTCTCCCAAATCGACCATTGGAATGGATTAAAAATTGGAGGAGTCCTTGAGGAGACACCAGTGCAGGAGACCCTAGGAGATCGAACTTTTTGGAGGCATAGTTTGCTAGGAAAATAATGCCCTAGGTGACCCAACTTGGCTAGACCTAGGAAAAGGTGAAAAATATTTGGATTTTAGGTGACCACCTTTTGGTAGATTAGTGACTGAGTCTTCGTAGAATTGAGTCTATGATAAATATGAGTGAGGACCTTTGGTTCCTATTCAAGGAGGCCTCAAGACTACTTCGCTAGTCTTCTAGGTTAAAGAGAAGCAATCTTGCAGCTTTTATACTTCAATGTGCAAAAGGTAACATCTTATCAAGATAACTTTGTTGATAGAATTATCCCTAGGAAATTTCATTCAAATTACATGGCCCATACATTGAGAGATGTTATATAGAGACAAAATTCCACAATTTAAGTAGTAAATGCATGCAACAGTTACCCTAAAAATAGCGAAAAGCCCAATCCAATGTATATGTAAAAAAGTAAAACAAGAATATCATTAAAAGCATGTACTTACATGTAATAGAACATATCCAACCATCCAAATTTTGAAAATATATAAGCTATAAGACAAGATAAACCAAATCTACACATCAAAATTCATCCATAAAGCTTCAATTCATCCTCCAAGAAAAGGTGTGGAGTTGACAAGAGAGAGAGAAGAGATCCAATCCAAAGTAATGATGAGATAATGAAATTATCTCACTTATATTTATACACAAATTAAAAGTTATAATTAGCCTCCTTGGCCTACATAAGCCCCAAAAATAAACTAATGTTCTAATAATCCAACTTTTGGTGACAAGCCCACTAAATTAGCTCATAAATGAAAGAATAATCCTCTCAAGAGGTTAAATAATAATCTATTCCTGTCGTAGGGAACTCTAAGAGGCCTAATGAGGTCCATGGGTGCCACAATGAAGAATAAGACCCTCAAAAAGAGTGAGCAAGGGGTTGGCCCTTCTAATAACCTGTGGTTCTCCAAATGACATGTGGGGGCACACAAGTGTCCTCATGGGTCTCCACACAAATCGAAGATGCCTGTAGATCTCCTGCAAGGGCTAGGATGATGGTGTAGGTGATGCCACATCATTGTGCAAGTCTTCGATCATCTTCCAAGTGTATGGTGCAAATATGGGGCCAATTGGGCATGCTGTATCAGGTGCATCTTCCTTGTCTAATAAGTGAACCACGAGAAATCCCTGAATGCTTGTGGGGATCCATGGAGTGTTATCTACTTCTGTGGAGACCCATGGCTCTCAGCGCACACCCTACATGTGCCAATGTAACACTCTTGAGGACTACGACCCTGTATTGGGAGACCAAATCCAAGATGAAGACCATATGCAATCCTGCATAAGATCAAATGTGTTCTCTAGCCTTCCAGTACAACACGTCCTTAGAGAAATAGAGTAAATGAGCTTACCAAATCATGGAACATAGGTGCGTACTTCATAATGGCCTTCCCTTCCATAATGGGCTTCAGGATGTGTCAATGTCTCCTAAACTCCAAATGGGGTTAACCAATAATCCTATTAGGTGGTTTCTACTTCTAAAGGGGATAATATAGTCAAGGTACATGCTTCAAAATGTGGTGGCATGTGATAGATAGGTGAATGGAGTAGGGGATGAGAAGGGGAAGTCCTGGGTCACATGTTGGGGTACACGGGTAGCTAATAAGAGGGAAGCCAAAACTTGGGTTTATAATGTATAGGAGAGAGAAATCGTGGTTTATGACGTGCCTCGACCTTGATTTTTCCACCCTTCTTTATATGCCTTTTGCCTTTTTATGATTTTATTTTATTAACTACTCAGGGATCAAGGGGTAAGAGCATGATGTATAAGATATAGTAGTGGATACCCCCTTTTAAGATGGGGCGGTTCATTTCCTACCAGGGTTTGGGACATGTTAGCTCTGCTACATGTTGCTGATAGTCGGGGAGCAGAAGTAAGCTCGGTCCTCAGTTTTGCTCAAAGGAGGCCTCTACCGGTCATTCTCACCTTCTTTGTTACCTCTTGCACCCTCCTTTCATCTCCATATCCTACGCTCTTTTGTTAAAAAACCATATAAAACTCCATTTTTCTTAAGCCCCGGGCACTTAAACCCATACCCCCATAAACCCGCACTCACACGACCACACGCCTTCAAAAACCCTCTGCCACAATCTCAGTCGTTGATCTGCGCCACCCCAATCCAACTGTCCCCCCACCACATTCAATGAATAACCTTCCCATTTGTTTCCCCACCGTCCGATCACCTCCTTCGCAATCGAATGGCGTTCGCCCTCCCCGCTCCCACGAAGTGACAACATGTTAACTCACGATGAAAAGTGGTTTTCATTTTTCCTCGCCGCCACGTGTCACCATCTGAATGGTATTGCACACCCTTGTACCTTTACCGCCCATCGTCCGAAAGCGGTGCGAGAAATACCACTTACCACTCAAACCCATTCTCCCGCTCAGTAACACCCACTCATCTTCAACGCCCGATGACCATTGGATCTGACCAATCTAACGGTCGATATTACTCCCCCATCCGACTATTCCACCCACTGTGCAGTCGACGTACCTCAACCATTCCATGCTCCCGAAAGGACGAAGCTGCCCAGTGTCCAGTACTCGGCGCAGTTGCTCCTCAACAACCACATTCAATAGGAAAGATGGCCGAGAAGGAAAAGGACGGACCTCGAGTAGATAAATGCATTTAACAGTTATGGAATTCCATCCTACACGACACTCCACCTGCCCGTGAGGACAGCAGAGCACCTGAGAAGATCGGATTTGTTCACTAAAGCAGGCAAATTGCACCAGAGACTCCATCAGGCAGTTAAAGCGGTTGGTGGTCAATTATGACCTCCCCATACTTATAATGGCTGAGTGCCCTTTGTAATTCAAACTCTATATATACCCAGAAACAAGATGTAATCAGGGTTGATGGTTGTTGTTTTGATGTAAGGTTCAACTTCTGGAGACTGTAACTGCTTTGATACTTGCAACGTCTCGTCTTCATTTTCAGCTAATACAAGATTCTTTTGATGTTAATTGCTCACTTTCCATTCCTATTCTGTTCTAGGTTGTCCCTGTTATGCAGTTTTCCTGAACTCTTGATGTTTAGCATTAGAGGAGCTGTCATCCTACCTCTATGTTAGAACCTTGTATGTATCAGTGAAAGTGTTATTCAGGTTTCTTTTCACTTAAGTCCAGAGAGTTGTCATCCTATCTATGCATTAGGGAGTTAGATTTGCAGACCTCTTTATTGGTTGCAACTGGCCATCACAAGGTCTTATGCATCTGCTGGTGTGGCCAGTATTCTCCATATTCACCCAATCCTTAAACTGTGAGTAATTGGTGGTCTAAAGCCTTGTAGTCTAGGGGTGTTCACGCATGTCTAGAGTCATGCAAAGTAGGAGTGGTTATATAGCTTGAACAAGCATCATTCCTTCCACTCATCCATTTCCAACATTTAGTTGAGTCTGTAATGTCCCGAGCATCTTTGAGCTACAACCTAGTAGAGTTTCTTGGGGTGATAACAGGACAATCATGGGTTCCTATATGATGAAGAAGGTTCATAGAACCTATAGGAACTAGGGTGATGGCCATGATGATGGGGTAGAGCTCATGTATTGGCTTTTTCCCATGTGCCAAATGTGTTTGTCCCCACCATCTTTTGCATTTTGTGGTGTTTTCTTGTTGAATGTGGCCATATATGCTTTTATCTTTATTTTTAGCTACATCAACCTCCGGGCTTCATTCCAGGCCATGACCTAAGATGTGAAAAAGTGGAAGGGGCATGTTAACCCTATGTGGACTTAGTGGAGGAATGTGGACCCAAGTGGGAGAAATGATGAATGGGGTAATGATGAATCGAAAGAGGGAAATATAAGCAGATAAGGGAGCAGGACCACGCAACCAAAATCGAGGTTACCCATGAAATACCATTTCTAGAACCAAATGGTCATTAAAAGGGATCCCATGAGACTAGAATCCAAGGTTAATATCTAAAAGGGGTCTAGGGGACAAGAGCATAGACCTAGCCTATTCTTTCCATTGAATCCCCCCATTAATCCATGTCTAAAAGTGTCAATGATAAGCAAACTACAATACTTAATTCCCAAATGAAAAGGCATACCTTTAGGTTCGAGAGTCCCACCTTCAAACATACAATCATGGCAGATGGGCGAGGGACTACATGGCTGGATTAGGTGGCTAAAAAATGGCACAATGAGCTAGCTGTGGCTGCAAGGGGCTATTTTCTGCTGGCTAAGGACCATCTTGGAGAAAAACAAAAATCTCCTAGGGACATTATCCACAAAATGGTTGGTAACAGTTCCTAAACGGGGAAGCTGGAGTATGGATAATTTCACGAGTCACTTGTCAATGTTATAAATCAATCAAGACCCAATTAATGAAGCCTCATCTATAAAAAAAATTAAGTTGTTCATATTCTTTTCTCAATACATCGAGTGCGTTAGAAGCTAAATATGTTAGAAAATTATATATTACAGAGAAATGGAACACATAATATATATTGCATAAATATAAACACATAAAAATACATACAACAAGAGAGACACGGATATATGTGGTTCGCCCAATTTGGGCTACTTCCATAGAGAAACAGTCATTCCTTCCTTTTATATTATCGATTAAACTGAAGAGATACAACCTACAACAAATTCGTTGTAATTCCCTCTTTGCTCTCACACAATATCCTCTCTCTTTTACACTAAGAATACAAATCTACATAAACACAATACAATTCCCTCATATATAGTGAGGGTTTGCATTCTAGGGAAAAAAACCCTAAATTAAACATAATTTCTACCGTCAAATCCCCACCTAATGAACAGCCCAGCTTGACTACAAACTTACAACATTTTAAAAGGCAATTTTACATCTATTTTTAGCTTTGGGGGCGCTACCCCCAATACCCCGCTTGGGGGGGGTGCGCGCTCCCAAAGATCGCAATCGCCCCCCCTTGTAGCGCAAATACTACGGGTAGCGTTTCCGCCACATTACGAACTGGGGTCCAATACGGTGATACCTTGGAATAAAGAAGATAATCAAGATCCACACCCAACAAATGACATGATGTGACATGGTGAAAGTGGAAAATGAAAATATGAATGGACTCTAACACCATGTGCAATGTATGCAGCTTTGCCAGTAAATGCGAGTATTAGACCTTTTTTCTTTTCAAAGGATCACTTTGAAAGTCTTTGTTATAAAGACGTACCAGTGCATGGTAAAGTGCTTATGCAGTGAATGTCTTTCTTGTACCTATGCCTTGAGTGATGAACAAATAAAAATGCTTACCGAGATTATTTATTTTCCATAGAGCTATTTGTTTAGTTATTGATTGTTTCTCTTGATTTAATTGTCTCATAATTTCATGGTATGCCAATGTGTCCAAAACAAAGGGATGCCTAATCAATTCATTATTTTTTGTATATTTAGTTTGAGTGTTTTTTAATTTCATTTTCTCTTACAAATCTTGTTGAATGTCATATTGTTCATTAGAACAAGCCCTATTATCAGTCTCTAATGGCAAGTGAAGCATAAATATCTCGTCACTTTGGGATGCTATTGTAGTGGAAGTAGTTTCAATATCACCCCATGGTGCGACTAAAAGAGAAAATTGTTTTTCTATAACATCGATAATGTGTTTATGTGAAAAGTATGCCTCAGCCCATGTTTCTTCATTTTAATTTAATGTGTATTCAGACTCGCCATATGGGATGTAAAACATTATTTTTTCTCTATAATGGTTTTCTGGGTCCATGTGTTCATTGTATCGAATGAATGTTATGACACATGGACGTTTTATTTTCTTTTTTTATGTTGTTTTCATGATTGAATAAGAGGAAACTTATTATGCCAAAGAAATTTTCTCAAGGGTAACGAGACGTGCAACATATCTATCAACAGTTGTCATGCAAACAATATCTTCAGAATTATTTCCAACAAAATAGGCCTTTTTATTTTCTTTTCCTTTTTCTAGCTAGAGCAAAGTTAATGAAAATTGTTTCTCCATAAGCTTAATACAAAGGAAATGATAGAGAAATGTGGATTGCTTGTCAACTTGACATTCGTGCATATTTAGCAACGTGTTTCCAAGCTTACGAATAGTTTTAATTTTTTTTTTGTCTCTGAAAGATATGCAATTTTCTCTAATTTGTTTGAATGCAATTGTCATGGAGCGATCCATTTTTGTCATATAAGAGTTGCAATATGCTGCTGCAACATATGCATCTAAAATAAATTGAGAATCTGTGTTTTCTTGCCACAACGAAGGGATTATTTTTGCAAATGCATTTATCCACACATCGTGAGGATTTCTTTTGAGAAGTACAATTGGCCGAGTAGTACAAAATCATAAGAGCATGATGTATTCTTGTTTTGTAATTCCAAGATCAGCTAAAAACATGGCAAATGTTATGCTCTTTGAATAGTATTTGTCTTGTAGAAGAAATGAAACTTTCTTTTGCATTGTTTGTATATCATTGTTTTCATTGCACAAAGGATGCAAGATACAAGTTTCATCAATTGGTGGGATAGGGAAACCAAATCTACAACTAGAATTTTTATGTTTTCTGCAAGTTTTTGTGTGGTGATGGGTTTGAAATTGAATCATTTGATTCAACAAAATTGTTGAATCACAAGTCAAATATCGATTAATGAAACCTATGACATCGACGTCAAGGGATTGTTGATATATTGACGCATTTTGAATCCAAAGTAATCCATGGTCATGTTCTATTCCTATACTTTGGAATTCTGTAATAAACAACTGATCTTGCAATTCACCAAATAATTCATTGTTTTTTATTATCAAGGAACGTAGTGACGAGATTCTATGCCTATAATATCAACTACACATGATCATTTCACGTTTGATTAATGTGTCAATGCATTCATCATTGAAGTTATTTGCCTCATTTGTTATGGAGTCGGTACTTTGTATTCTTAATGCATTTATCAATGGTTCCCAAAGATGCTCAACACTAGTGAATGGCACAAAGAAGGTTAGTGGACCAAGTTGATGTTCATTGCAAATATATATTTTCATAAATGTTCAAAAATAGTCAAGCGACGCGCGAATGCTTCTTAAACATTGATATGAAATTGGTGACTTTAATACTTTCTTAAGATTTCTTTTATTTTTAACGTCATTAGCAACTAGTTTTTATCCTTTTAGCTCTCCTTTGTGAATAGAAATCTAAGATGAGTTAGAAACTTGGTTTATCAAAATATGAATTTCTTTAAAAAATACATTTGTAATATGTGTTGAAAAGTCACTAGACATGTGAAACAATTCCCATTGTGCAACTTTATGATACAAAAAATGATTGATAACATCAGTAGGGCGACTTGATCCAAAGAACAGTGTCGGGAAGTTCAGTTCTTCAGATAATTTGTCTTGAAAAATGCCTAGGGGACAAACCCCTTCAGAAGGTGCAATCTCTATTAAGGTGGGCCTCTGAATAACCATCTACAAGTGTTTCAGTTTCTTTCTCTAGATCATTAGTTGCATTTGGTGAGTCTAGTTCCTTCATTTTTGCACTATCTTTCTGATGATCTTATCTACTTTGATCAAAATGTTTTTTCCATTCATAATTGATTACTATTTTTTTTCTCTTTTATAGAGATGTGTTTCACAAGTCATGTCATGCACGCATCAGTTTCTTGGGTCGAATATTTCCAGACAAATAGGCATTCTTGTATTCCAATTTTCTTTTTAGAATAATTCCCATTGTCATATTGTCATCAATATCTCTAGGAAATGCTCTCTGAATTCTATCTAGAATGGAAGGAACAATTATGATTGTTCATGTTAATCCAATTTGTGATATTTTGTAGCCCAGTGTTCTTATTTATGCAAAATCCATCCTTGGTTCCACTAACCTCTCTTCCAAATATGTCAATTGTGCAATGGAGATCAATTTTTCATTTTGGCGAATATAAAGAGGCGATGCAAATGCAGGGAATTTTTTTATTGAGTATTGCATTATTACAATACTTGCATAGTTTTTCATTGAGTTCAACGGTTTTGAAGTCTAAAGCAGGCGTCAGATAGAAAATAATAGATAATATGTCTTTGTTAATAGATTTCAAGTCATTTCCAAAGGTCAATCTATCACAAATGCAACATGCATATGTAGGTATGCCTTGGATTGATTGAAAATATGCCTCAAATGCTTTATTTGACTTTACATGTTGCTTTTGTGCTTCTTGTATTATAACACCTTGCACTCGTATTGCAGATTTCAATTGTTGTAAGTGAGAGTACCACTTACTATAAGCATTGGGAGTATAGAGTTCTTTGTTATTTTGTGTCTCCATTGAAAAAGGATTATTGTGTTCATTTGATGATGTGGAGTCCTTTGATACTACAATTTTTTTTTTGTCAATTGACAAATGCTTCAATTGAGTAGAACATCTAGAAAACCTAGATTCTTTGCTAAAATATATCTACAAGGTACACTTGAGGTCGGCTTGTAGTTATCTCTTTCTGAGATTCCTTGGAGTATTTGTGGTGAATACTCTATGTCACTAATATTCTAAACATTCTAAATTTCTAGAATTGCATGGAAATGTGCATCTGTGGTAGATAATAGTACATACATAAGGTACGAGACTTTGGAGCAAGTTTTTGATGAATAGAATCTCTAGGAAATATCTTTTGTTTCTATATTCCAGATATATATGTTAACATCAAGGAGTTCACATATCCATTGTATTGAAAACACTTTTCCCTCTATATTTTCATGTGCATATGACATTGATAAATTTATAATATAAGCTTGTCAATCATTGATACATTGCTCTTGTTCAATGTTTTTAGAACTCGTGTTGTTGTAAGAAATTGATAGCTCTATCATCATTGCAAATGAAACAATTGTAAAAGGTTTGTGAAATTGTTTTTCTCATATTAGACATATCAAACCATGGTGCAAACATGCAAATAGAATCAAACAAAGAGTCATGACAATCATTGAAATTTTGTCGATAGATCATGGAGCCTTGTTTAAATAAGATTTTCTCAACTGACAATATGTCAAATTGTCCATGTGAGAATTGGTATGGGAAAATGCAACGGCCAATCGTTCTATTTATTGAAGCTACACTATCTACTGTGCTATGTAACAATAGTGGTTCAAAATGTCCACATTTGGGATTTTGGTTATGTAAGAAAAATATTATATTGATAGCCATGTATGTCTGAATTGAACTATAGATATGCTTGGCCATTTGTAAATAGTCGAACATTGACTGGAACTGACAACCACTTGGAGAACCATTTGATACAAAATGCACCCCCCCCATAAGCTAATTGTAGATCGAGCACAAATAGAAGAAGGTGTAGACAATCCTTTCAAGTACATTTCAAGATCATTAACATGATGAAGAACCTAAAGGTATTCAAGGGTCAATTTTGTATGCAATGTATGCAAAGCAAGATCATGTCCATGAGACAAGAAATGTCGAAATTGGTTTAAAATTTCATGTCGTATTTCAGTTGAACTATAGCGAAAGTGAAGAAGAATAGAAAATGACTCAAATAAACAGTCACCGGGATAATAGACGAAATGATCTAATCTATGTAGATTGAATCTAGATAACATGTGATCAATTTCTTGCAATTTTGATCCTTTCAACACAAAATTATTTTTCATTTTGTTGAATCCTCGAAATTCATTGAGACAACATGGGGAATAGCCACCCAATCCGGAGCTTGAAAGAAGTTCCTTTTCCGTTTGGTGTGGTGGCTCCGACTAGGCATAATGGGACGAGTTTCCCAACAAGGATTGATTTGATAATGATGTTGGGTGATATAATATATAACGAAAAATGATCTGAATAAAAATGATATATTTAAGTAGTGAACACATGCATCTATCTTATTCTAACATTATCTTACTATATACCTGGGAATTATTCAAATTATGTGATCTACAAAGATGTCTTAAAGAAAAAGATAATAAAGATCATTCAATTGCTACAAGATAAGAAATTGTTTAAAGATAATTATATTGACTAAATAGTTAGGAAAAAAATTATGGAAAATATATCGCATATATTAATTTGATCATGTATTCAATGAGCAATTACAGCTTAAAAATTTATACAAAAGTGCTTTGATGTTTAAACTATAACTCAGATTTCCTACATAACAAAATGTAAGAAAAAGTATTGCTATTTCATAAATGAAACATGATCATAAGATTAAAGTACTATATATGAAAGGTCCTGCTCATGAGATTAGCAATATTGATCCACTTTATTCCAATAAAATATACCCTAAGAGTACATAAATGCATTTCAATAGAGTATGCCTCAATATTCAAGAAAATTTGATCATGTTCCAATTATTTTATCAAAACATTCACAAAAGTACAGAAGTGCAATCTCTTGCAAAGTGTTTTCGAAAAAATCTTGGACCTCTCTCTAAATGCATCAGAGAGGTTTAAATACTATAATACATGTTTCAAAAATAGATTATTACAAAAAAGGCTGAGGAGGTTTTAAACAACCTTCCTCAGAGTAAGAAAAACAAAAACTAAAAATAGAAAATAAAATGATGACAAGCTTCTTCAAATTAAATTGCCTTAGTCGACCACTTGGTCCTTGAGATTGCAAATATCCATCATTGGTTTCACCTAGGGCAGCTGGCCGATTGAAGATTTTAATTGTCCTGCAAATACTGCATCTGAGAGAGTTGGCACCATTTTTGTGCAGAACTAATCAAGCATCGTAGAGTCATCCATTGACTATGTGGTTTTACCAAATACTGCCAGTATGTCTCCTAATCAAGTTTGGACAATTGTTTGATTGCTTCCTCTTTGGTTTGGGTTGTTTCTTTCCACTATTGTTCTAACTGTCTAATGTCTAGGAGAGCCCCTAGTATGCATTCTTTAACAAGGTTGGCATTGCGAACATTTTCATTCACAGCCTCAATTATGTTGTTTGTTGTACCTATTGTTGTTGTGTTTCCCTTTCTGCCTGCTTTAATTGTGTATCCCAATCTGCAAATAGAATGTCTTTATGGGATTCTTCTATCTTTGGCAAATCAGCTTTTCTTCCTTCATCAGACTCCTGCCAGGCATTAAACTCTGAGAAATTTTTATAGATTTATTCGCATTCAAATCTTTTATCAATCACTTGGTTAGTCAATTTATTACTTGTTTCACAATAGGGATTGATCTGTTAGATCTTTTGGAAGAACATCTTTTGTTGTTGTGTCAATAGGGAACTTAACTTGAGTGCCTCTTTAATGAATTCATATGTCTGAGGGTTATCTTTGAATTTGTCTACTATGGTCTGCATTTGGAAAATCTGTGAGTCTTTCTCTGACATGCTTTCCTGGTGTTGTAGCCTCATTTCCTCAAAATCCCCTTGAAGTTGCGCTACCTGTTGTTCTGCTTGCCAATTGGTACTTTGTTTCTCTTGTTCCAATCGTTGTTCCAACAATTGTATTCTTTGTTCTTTTTCTTTAAGCAGAAGTCAGACTTCTTCTGCTTTATCAATAGTTGCGGTGGCATAGGCGCCTGCAAACTGTGGCAACTTTGTAAGGTTCTCATATGGATCAATAGGAGTGTCTTTCCATACAACTTCCACTGATTCATTCTCAAGATTTGAAACTGTTGTTGTGTCTAACTTCTTCTTCTTTCTTTGTCTTTTTACCACATCCTTGTGTGTAGGGCTATAAAATATGTCCAGCAAAGGTATCTCTTCGATTTTTAAGACAATTTCAGAAGTGGGGAAAGCCGGGATGACCTCAATATCTTGAGTTTTTGTGACTCCTTGTTCTAATATCTCTGGATTTATTACCTGTTGAGTGTGTTTCGGGGTCTGGAATTCAGATGTCCCCTCAAGACTTGCCCCTGTTTGGAGGTTTTGATTGAATTTCTCCCATTCCTTGTCTAGATCAATAACTAGAATCTTCCCTATTTGAGTTGATGTGGAGTCAACCTTTGTAGGTTTCTTGGCCAAGGCCTGTTTAGTCGTTTCCTTCGTATTTCCTTCTTTATTTTTCTCAAAACCATTTTGGGACTTTCTTCTTCACTCTAAGATTGATGCTTTGAATGTTTTGATCCATAAGTTGATTTTTATTGCGATTCTTCATCAGAATTCTCCTTAAAAATTCCCTCTGGCTCACGTTAGGAGTAGGTTCTCTTATTTGTTCAATTTGTAATAGGTCCAATGGGACCTTCAACAATATTTTATTTTTATATACATGAAAGAGTTGATGTCATCTGGGCTTAATTGTAGTGATGCTAAATGTAATACCTATGTAAATGATCCAGCTTCCTGGAAGAGGTCATTGTCATGCGGAAAGAGTTATGTTTGCGGACAAACCTAACCTCCTTAGGAGTCTAAGACTCTCTAGTGACAAAAAAACCAAACAAGAGCAATCCTTCTCTAAATACACATTATTCTATGAGAGATCAAGTGTTTTCCGATCTTACCTTAGGTCCAAACGCTTGTTGTAGCAGTCCAGCCTTGCTGATCCAGATGAGCTCCTCCTTCACTTTAAGACCTGCATACACTAACAGTCAAACGATTACATAACACCTGAATATTTCATAAAACAAAGAATATTCATCATATAGACCAAGGAGTATATGAAATAATTCATTAACAACAAATCATTGAGAAGAATGGACTTATTTATATTAAGGAAACAAAAAAGGAACCATTACAACCTGAGCCTTGGTGTTGTGCAAGCTCCTCCCAGGGTCCAGCAAGAGATTTCCTCTACTTTGACAAGCTCACCCACTCCCACTATGGCAACAAGAAAGGATAGTGATCTCTCCTCACAAGTCAACAATGGAAGTCCTAATTCCAGCAGCATTTACCCTTTAGAATGTTCAGCTTTCAACCTCCCCTCCTTTGGCCCAAGGCCTGTATTTATAGTATTCTAGAGGAAGTTATTCAGTTCCAAAATCAATGGGATACTCCCTCTTTTGGATGGGGTAGCTCCTCTCTTGATGGGATAAGTTCCTCTATCATAGGGGTGCATGAACCATCTGGAGGCGCTCAATACACGTCAAACACTCTTCTAGAAGTCTCTAGAAGTGACCACAAGTAACTTTTTAAAGATGAAACTCGCGCCTTTTGACCTTTACAGGGGTACGCACCCATCCTTTGGCTTACAGAGCGTACAAGTACGTAGGCACAGTGTGTTTGGGATGCGTACACGCAGGCAAGGTAGAGAGAACCTGCGTACCAGAGATAAACATGTTTTTAAGTGACTTTCTCTCTTTTTGAAGTTTGACATGAAGAGCAGAGGTATGAGGCTTGACAAGGAGGATAATATGACTATTGATGGAGGCATATTAACTGCAGATAGTCATGGTGACAAATTTCAGTGTAACAGATTGCCCCCTAAAGTACGAAGCCTGTAATAGATAAGGGTTTTATATCATCTAGGAAGGGTGAAGTACTTTATCATTTCAAGGATTATCTCGTGAAGAGCCTGGTCAGAACCTGCAATTTTCAACACAAAATACATGTATAAGATTATATCATCGCTGAGGTAGGCATTGCCATACTCAGATCAAAACTTTAACTAACAGACTAACTATTTTGATACAGGAATGATTTCATAATTCATCATAATCATAGACTCGTGTAGACACAGTATGGACGCAACCCCATCTGTTTATAATCGGTCTACAACATAATGAATACAAAACTCCTCGCAGCCTGGATGGTGGAAACTAGATCCAGGGTCTTCATCTCTACTTCCCGAATCGGTACGATTCTAGCCATGTGAATAAATGAGTCGATGTCGAACATGGTAGAAACCACTTGATTACCAGTCAATGATGTAAACTGTTAACAAGCGTGAGAGAGACCACCAGTAATGTCAATGGTTCTCAAAGTACCCAGCACAATCCATGAGATGTGAGTGAATGAGTCGGTGTCGAACATTTCATGGAATCCTTCGATCGTAAGTCAATGATGAAACTGACGTCGAAGGCGAGAAACCTACCATTGATGCATGCAGACTCCAAGGCACTGACGATTTCTAAGTCAACTCTCTAGATAATGTACTGATGTCGATAGAAAGTGACCCGTTGCAGGCAAGCCCACAACACGAAACCATAGTTCAAGTTGAAGAAATGTTGCTGCAAGGACTGGCTCAATGATGACATGATGAATGATAGGTATTTTGCGGTTGGATGTTTTGTTTCAGACCTCTTGAACACATAACGACACAACAGATGGTTTGGTGATGAATGACTCAAAGTGACTCCCATAACCCGGCTAAAGATGTCAATGATTTGGTCAACTGTGAGGTAAGGGATTTCCCAACCCAGGTGAATGAATAAGTGTTGTGTTCAAGAGTGGTAGTAAGGTTTTTCTGAGACAAAAGGATATCAAATAGGCTCATTCTTCTCACTTTTCCCCCACCATTTCTGGCAAGTACCTCTTTATTTTTTACAGGCTTGAGGAGGATAACATATGCTTGTTTGTAAGCTCATCCTTCGGATGAGTCCAACTTAGTTTTTGATTCGAACCCTAAGAAGGAGTGGTCCGTTCCTGTTTGTAATAGAACAGGTCCTTTACTGTGAAATTTTAACGAGTCCAGTATAGGAGAAACTCGGCGCTTTTCATATTTAGAGAGTCTGAAAAACTTAGAAGACTCCAGATTGAACTTTTTCGTAAAGTTGTGTCTCCTAAGCCCGAAAAAGTATAAAATAATACCTAGGAGAACCGCTTGATCTTGCGACCAAGGATATTTTCATAGTTAGTGTCTTTGACCTGAAAAGTAAAAAGTGATCAAGGACACGTCGTTTATTTCCAATATCGAATTTGAAACGACAAAAATCTGGCAATCTTTTCTTGTTTTTTCGGTCGGAAAAGGGCTGTAAGAGGACCGTCTTTTAATTTTGTTTTAACGAGTGTAAAAGAAACGCTCGGCAATCTTTTCAGTTTTTAGGAGTCAGAAAAGGGTTTAAAAGATGACTCTGATGTTTGATTTGTGAAAAATGACAAGTTTCCCTGAAAGTCCCTCTGTCCTGCACAAAAGTGACACATTACTCATACATGTTTGAGATGGGCAAAAATGCATTAAAATGACCTTTCATGGTGCAAAATAAACAAATATGACATTTATTCATCCAAAAAACCTATAAAAAGACCTTTACCATGTCATTTTTACCATTTTACAGTTGAGGTTGAGAAAAGAGCTTTTGGCAAGAAACTTCCCGTGGAGATTGCGGAAAATCAGACCGTCGGAATCGAACGCCGTCACCTCCAGGTAACCCACAACATCCTCCTCTTCAATTTCATCCGTTTAGAATTCATTTTTAAGCTTTAGTTTGATTTTTTGGAGGCAAAGGGGTTTTGGGATGCGCTCCTCGGGGTACGCAGGTGGCCCATGGGTAGCCTGCGTACCCCGACCTTTTTCTTTAATGGAAAAAGGGTCGGGGTACGCAACCTACCTTCAGGCCAGGTGCGTATCCACGCTCTGTTCCTGAAGGCGGGGTGCGTACCCCATGTAAAGCGCACCCCCAAACTCATATCTTCAAAAATCACCATTCAAATTTGATTTTAAGCTTACTAAAATTCTTTTTATGGTGTGCAGGATACCCACCATGTTGGATTGGAGAGAACGAGAGCATGAAGATGTCGATTCGGCCGCATTGAATCATCAACCTACCATTGATGCATTGCGAGAATGCGGCTTGTACAAATACT
>APFE030162923.1:153862-171898 GCA_000404065.3 Pinus taeda
CGTCTGCTCCAGGTACAGTGGGATCTTCCCACCACCGTCACCTTGGGTAGAATCCTAGGATTATGGCCACTAAGGTTACCAACATCAACAAATACACCTGGGGGAACAGTCTACACTCCGACAACACGCAAGGGCAGAGTAGCAAGCTCAATCCCCTTACCGGCTCCTTGACAATGGTCAATCCAAGGTTTACAGATAAGTGATCCCCTGGCTCCTCAACAATAATATGAGGTTTACCATTTGTAATACGTGCGTGTCTGGCGTCGTTCCCAACGAGGGAGGATTGATCCCCTCACTGGTTCGGACACGAGCTCGTGATTCTCCTTTAGGAGGAGCTTTCCCAGAGTATAAATGCAACAGCTGGATTTATTCTATCTCAAGATACGCTACTTGTTTGGTTTAATAGTCTTGGAGAGTTAATTACTCACCTACTCCAAGACACTAGCCTTATCTATGTTGGTGTTTCAGAGCCCTAGAAAATAAAAATTTCTAAGTTAATTTTACTTTAAGCGTTGATTTTAATGGTTGTTCTTTAAGACAAAGGTGATGGAGATGACACTTGATGGTGTATAGACTCGACTCCAATTCTCTAAAAGATGCACCTAAGATGATTCGATAACTTTTCTTTTCAATGAATGTTCTAATTAAGAGAGTTGACAGAATGCAATCTTTTCAATAAAACAACTTTCTCAAAAGACAATCAAAAAAACAATTCTCTTTATCTTTCAAAGCACACAAAACATGACCACTCTCTACTTCACGAAAAAATTCCTTTCTCTTTCAAAGATATCAAATGTTACTCTAAAGCAAATATCGCAAAGGAGATCGTTGATATTTCCTATTTAAATAAAAGCATGTAAAACTAATCTAATCAAAGCAATTTCAAGATCTAAGCAAATCTATGAAAAATCACTCAAAAGCAAATCAAAGGAAATACATCTAACCTTACACTAAGAAGCAAAAGCCTACTAAGATGATTCCGGGATGTTTTACTTGGAAACAATCAGTCCAAGGACTAGTTTATGCAGAATCACAAACTAATCAAAACAAAAACTCAATCTCTTTTTGTTCTTTTTTTAAAATGAAATTCACAACTTTAAATGAACAAGCTTATTGAAATTTTGCAAAGAGGCAACACAAAGATAGGTCGCTCACGAGGGTAGGTTTTGTGACTGGTCCGACTCCTAAGAAGACCGACAAAACCAGAGATATCTAAGGCTTTGCGACTTCTAAACCCAAAGTCACTACAGGACCAAGATAAAAACCAAACCCTAAGGCTAAAATCTCAAGAAATTTCACTAAAACTTTCAACACTAATGGAAAAAGTATAGGTGAAGATTTTTGACAGTCAACCAGTGGATTTGGGCAGAAAAATCTAAGAAAAACAAATTCAAAAGGGAGAAACTGATAAAAAAGGGAAATTTTCTAAATTTTACCAGGGTACGCAGGCAACCAGTTTAACCAGGTGCGTGCCCACTCTGTGTACACAGATACAGTGTGCACAAGTACGCACTGTGTCTAACTCAGAGGGTGCGTACTACTGTAAAACAAAGAAAAACTAAGTTCTAAACTGACCCTAAGCTAAGCCACCCAAAAACACAGTCAAGCAACCAAAAAGCAAAAGAAATAAGACTCTTTTCAGATCAAAGTAACAATCAAAGGAAAAATCAAAACCATCAATGGATTCCCAGTGGAGTCGCCAATTTGTCATGCGGAAAGAGTTATGTTTGCGGACAAACCTAACCTCCCTAGGAGTCTAAGACTCTCTAGTGACAAACAAACCAAACAAGAGAAATCCTTTCTAAACACACGTTATTATATGAGAGACCAAGTGTTTTCCGATCTTACCTTAGGTCCAACGCTTGTTGTAGCAGTCCAGCCTTGCTGATCCAGATGAGCTCCTCCTTCACTTTAAGACCTGGATACACTAACAAAGCAAACGATTACATAACACCTGAATATTTCATAAAACAAAGCATATTCATCACATAGACCAAGGAGTACATTAAATAATTCATTAACAACAAATCATTGAGAAGAATGGACTTATTTGTATTAAGGAAACAAAAAAGGAACCATTACAACCTGAGCCTTTGTGTTGTGCAAGCTCCTCCCAAGGTCCAACAAGAGATTTCCTCTACTTTGACAAGCTCACCCACTCCCACTATGGAAACAAGGATAGTGATCTCTCCTCACAAGTCAACAATGGAAGTCCTAATTCCAGCAGCATTTACCCTTTAGAATGTTCAGCTTTCAACCTCCTCTCCTTTGGCCCAAGGCCTGTATTTATAGTATTCTAGAGGAAGTTATTCAGTTCCAACATCAATGGGATACTCCCTCTTTTGGATGGGGTAGCTCCTCTCTGATGGGATAAGTTCCTCTATCATAGGGGTGCATGAACCATCTGGAGGCGCTCAATACACGTCGAACACTCTTCTAGAAGGCTCTAGAAGTGACCACAAGTAACTTTTTAGAGATGAAACTCGCGCCTTTTGACCTTTACAGGGGTACGCACCCAACCTTTAGCTTACAGAGCGTATAAATACGCAGGTATAGTGTGTTTGGAGTGCGTACACGCAGGCAAGGTAGAGAGAACCTGCGTACCCAGAGATAAACATGTTTTTAAGTGACTTTCTCTCTTTTTGAAGTTTGACATGAAGAGCAAAGGTTTGAGGCTTGACAAGGAGGACAATATGGCTATTGATGGAGCCATATTAACTGCAGATAGCGATGGTGACAAATTTCAGTGTAACAGTCATCAAACAGATCCTCCTCATGAGTAAATTATATGATTTTAACCATGGTAGTGAAGTCTTTGGAAACTTGGTTTGGCTCAAACTGTTGACCTGGAATCGTGGCTACTTTTAGAGATGTAATATTCTTTATTTCTTTCATTGCGTGTCCATAATCATGCAGTGCGAAAGTGCCACACTCCAGCGGAAAGGTTGGCCAAATAGACTTTTTCATTTCCTTTAGGGATTTGGTTAAACAATCCCCTGCTGTTTGGTAAGCTATCTCTCTTGCCACTAGTTTGTCTGGAACATAATATGGGACGAAAAGTGAAGCTACAATGCTCTGAAAAACTCTAATATAAGTAAATGTTTCTTCACCAAACTATCTTGCGATTGGAAAGATGTGTATCTTTGCCTCTTCAAAAAGCCTAGGGATTGTTTTATCAAAAAAGGTTTTATAAATGTGTAACATAATACCATGGAAAATTCTGTAAAAATGGGAACTGAACGAGGATTCCCAAAGTATTTTATGATACACATGGATGGGGATAGGGTTTTGTATAGTTCACTTCCAACCCATGTTTGGAAATCGTGAGCAAAAACATATGGCGTCCATTACATAAGCGCTCATGTAAAAAGGGAGAATAGTTCATGAGGAGATAATTCTCTTTTGCATGTATTCCCTAATAGCCATAGCTAAATTATCTACAAAATATGACTCCAATTCATAATCCTTATGTTAACAACTACATTAATCAATGGAACACACTCTATAGAAAATTTGGTACTACCAACCTTCCCAAATAGTCTACACATTATCACAACTGTGAAATTATGTGGAGTCGAGAGGGATGAAATTGGGTACATACCGGATTTCTCCCGTTTGAATTTGCTGGAGCCTGACCTCTAGTTCTGCATAACGTCCATGGGGTCCTCGTTTTCTTTGGCAAAATGTTTAAGAAAATATTTATCATAGAGCTTTTGTGGCTCTGATAGATGGTACATCTTGTGCAAGTTATCTGGCGTGAAAGATCCCATAACCTCATGTATTGAAATTATGAATGTCATATATGTAATATTCACATTATCAATTAACCATTTCAACATATATGTGTATGGTAATATCTTGGGCCTTGCGGCTATTCTGTGTAGAAACAAACATGCTGCCTCAAAGTAGGAAGCCTCAGATGATTCTTCGGCATCAGTTGTCGCCTTAGTTTCCAGTCGTATTGGTTTTTATCCCTCCAGTAAGCTATACATGGCTTCCCACGATGTGGTCCCTCCATCTTTGTTACAAGTGGTATCAGAAAAGAGTGGGGGCATGTCCGATTTCTTAGATGTAGTAGCTTTTCCTTTCTTCACCATATTTTCAAATGTTGTTTCCTTCAAAGGTTCCCTAAAATTGAGCAATGGAGATTACCAGATAAACACATAGAGCGGAAATGATAGCAAAAATGCAATGATATAGTTAATTCTGAAAGATGACAAGGAAGAAGCTTTTATTTGAAAATACGAATGAAATATATCAAATATCGTCGAGCCGTTTTAAACGTAAATGCCATCAAAACTCATTAACTACGCACTAAGGTATTTTCATTATTTCCTTTATGAGTCATTTAAATCACCACATTGCAAATTTGTAAGTGATACGTCAAGTTAATGCGCTAAAGAGTGTGATGTTGATGATGCGATTGCGATTAATGGTAATTGTCCCAATATTGCGAATCACAATATCGCAATATCAGTTATGGGCCACTTCAAAGTCATTTAATATTTTTGCGATATGTGATACGAGTGGCATACCTTTTACCCTTTTGAGAGCATTTCACTTAAATTAATAATTATTTCATAAAGTAGTTGTTTACCATGTGACAAACCTGATCTAAGTTATAATAGTTTTCATAATTCCATCAGGTCCAAATCACATCGCATTTCGAAACTTTTTCATGATTCACAAGTTTGGCATTTGCGTAAAAGCCATGATGCGATGAGCGTTTTACTTATCATATCGCAATATCGCAATATCACATATAATTAAGGTTTGCTTGTTTTGTGCTTTTATGAATGCGTTATGTGATTGTGATAAGTACTTTATTACGTAAGAAATGGTTTAAGCCTTAGATTTAATGAAAAGTTCAATGATACCATAAATCTACTACGGTGGTCCTTTTTATCGCAATTCGTAGATTCTAATTGTCAATTAACCTTTGCTATGCAAGGTCTAGCGATTTGCGATAAAGTAATAATTCCTAGTCACAAAGGGATTTCGGCTTGATATCTTGAGTTTATTCAAAATTTTATTTCTATTAGTTCAAAAAGGGAAGCTCTTATTTCCTAAGTTTTTGAAAAAATTTAAAGGGTCCTCATTTATTAGTCGAATATTAACTATTAAATCAATAAATGAGGGGTTGTTAAAAATTACAACAATTGGCGATTCACTGGAAGAATAAGTTAACTCTGATAATTTTGAAACTTCTAAAACTTCCAAAATAAAGATAGTTCAGGAAATAGGAATTGCATGAAATTTAAGTAACATTTCTCTGAATAAGAAAACAAACTCACCTAATTACCATTGATTTGATATCCTCTTCAAAATGAAAATTCCTTTGTCTATATCAGCCTTTACATAGTTTAAAGATAAAGTAGGAGGCTCTTGCAGATTAGCTTTTAGATGTACTCATTTGTCATAGGTAGACCCTCTGTTGCCATCAGGTGTCCATAGCCTCGATAGGGTTACCTTTTAACCATCAATGATTTAGTATCCCATCCAAATAAGAGTGCAATTTTTAGAGATAAATTCAAAATCATATACTTATTCTCTTCTTTTTCTTTTTTAAACAATTTATTCATTTTTTTTTAGGATTTTTTTTCATTTTTATTGCTTAAAAGTCATTGTCTTGGTTTGGTGGTCAAATAGTGACAATGCATTTCACTGGTTGTAATTCAACTAAACAAGTTTGCTCGTGATGAGACCCCTTGTCTTTTGATTAAAATAATCTCAAGCCATTACCCTGTTTTGATATGCAGTATGGGTAATGTCATTCTATTATTTCCCTATGAACATGGTAGGCCGACTCTATATGAGACCTCTTATCTTTTAAGTTTTAGTATATTTTAGAATTAGACTAAAAAGAGAAAAGTTTACTCGATGGGGGGAATCATTGACTCCTTAAGAGTTTCTAGTTGACAATTATAGAGTTAAAGATGCTTATCTGCAGAGAGTCTTTACTCTATTAGAGATACTTTTATTAGTTGATAATAGAACAAAAGTCTCTTTATAAAGTTGGGGTTTCACAAAGAATAAATAAATTTGGTGGAAACAAGAAGATTTCAGAGAGATAGATCCTGGCTTATTTTCAAATGTTATAATTATTTCCTTAACAATATCTATTTATACAAGCGAAAAATAAAAAAAAAAAATGAAGAGATTTGTATTGTAAGGCCAAAAGTAAATATTATTTAACTTTTATTTTCCTAGGAAAAGTAAAGGCGGTAGTGTCCAAGGGATAATAGAGGTTATCTTCTATGAAAAATATTTCTTCAAAATATTCCCATTCACAGGCAAAGAATCTCTCTTGCCTGATAAATCTTGCAATAGAAATGTTGATGGGCCGATTTGTTCTACAATCTGAAATGGTCTAAGCCACATTCTTTGGAATTTGGTTTGCTTACCTTTTTCCTTATGTGCTTTATCCCACTTCAATACAAGGTCTCCAAGTTGAAAATATTTAGGACTTACAGAATTTGTATCAAAGGAAGATTTAACTAATTGTTGATGATGGGCATGTATGATTTTGGATTTCTCTCTTTCTTCTTCGAGTTTGAGGATTTGTGATTACCTTAATTTCAAAGAAGAGGAAGGAGTTTCTTCAATAAATTGAACTAGGGCTAGAGAGGGAATAACTACATATGTAGGAAGTACAACTTCTTTCCCATAGACCAAATTAAAAGGATAAGTGCCTATTGAGGCCTTCTGTGTTATATGATCTGCCCATAGAGAAAACGTTAAAGATTTATGCTAGTTTCTCTGATTCTGATCAATAGTTCGTTTGGTGATCCTTATGAGATTTTTATTTGTTGATTCAACTAAACCATTTCCTTGAGGATAATAGTTAGCAGAATACTTAAGTTTAAAACCTCTTTTGAGAGAAAATTATGTCACAGTATTGCCTGTAAAATAGGATGCATTGTCAAACATGAGGGCATTTGGTTGTCCAAATCTGGTAATAATAAATTGATCAATAAATTCAATAATGTTCTCATAATTGGATACCTTTAGTGGAATTGCTTCCACCCACTTAGTGAAGTAATTGGTTGTTGTAAGGATGTATCTATGTTGCTTTGAAGAGTGAGGAACGATCTCACCTATTATGTCAAGTCCCCATAATTTTCTCAAATGGTTGTTCAATGTTGATCGGCTGTAATGGAAATGCAAGTTTCCTTTGTCTTCCAGTAGCTGTTTGACAAATTTTGCACTTCCTTACATATTCGTGTGCATCTTTGAACAAAGTTGGCCAATAATAGACAGCGTCCAAGATTTTATGTGATGTTGTGTCTCCTCCAAAATTTCCACCAGCTAGTCCATCATGGAGTTCCTGCAAAACCTTTTCTGCCTTAGATTTTTCAAGGCAACTCAGTAAAACAGAATCATAATTCTTCCTAAACAAAACATCATTGATGATTTCGTATTGCTTTGATTTTAATCTCAAATCCCTTTTTCTTTTGTAACTGAGTTGCTTAGGGGCATATCCATTCTTCAAATAAAAGATGATATCAGCATATTGAGATTCAGTATTGTTGAGGCTTACCTCAGATATTTTTATATCATCACCTGAATCTTCTAGTGTTTGTTAAGTTGGATGCTCAAACTAGCATCCTACAAAAACCTTTACCTCTAACAACTTTAGTTGGTCTAATTTCAATGTCATAATCTTGCAGTGCTATCACCCAATTTGCTCTTTTCTCTCCTAATTCTCTTTGCATTAGTAAATTTCTCACATATGAGAACGAAGTAGTATTTAATCCATAAATAAGGATTAGAAATTAATTAATTGATTGATTAATTAATCAATCTAATGTTAATGGTTGATTTATTAAAAGAAAAAATAAAAATAAAAATATCTATGAAATAAATAAAATTTTCAATTAAATAAACCTTGCCTAATAATTAACATTAAGTAATTAATTAAAAAGAATAATGATAATAACAAAAATTTTAAAAATCATGTGTTGGCCCTTATATTAGGGTTCTTTAGTTTATTTATACCCAGGCGCTCAGCTCTTTCTCTCTCAATAATCTTTCATTCATTTCTATCTTTCTGAATTTGTCCTGATGATGGACCCCCTTTGGGGTTTGAAACGTCGGCAGAATGAACTTAAAACTGTGGATAATCCGGAACATGAAGCTACAGAGAATGAAACTATTACTTTAATGTGAGTTTTAAGAAGAAAAGGTCTAAAATGTTTTATTGGTTTGAAAACAACAAAAGCTTGCTTTTCAACATCTGAGTAATTCAATTCAACACCTTACAAATTAGAGCTAAAGAAAGATATTGGTTCTGAAATTTTCTCATCATTAACTTGTGTTAAAATAACTGCATATGATGTTTTGAAGGCAAAAGTATATAAAATAAAGTGATTGCAAAAATTTGGAGTTGCTAAAGAGGGAGCATTTATAATTTCATGTTTGATAAGATTGAAAGCTTCTTGCTCAGTATGTCCCCATTTAAAAACATAATTTTTCTTGATCATGGATTGCAAGGGTAAAACAATTCGTGAAAAGTCGGGGATAAATCTTTTAACAAAATTTATCTAGCCTAGGAAGGATTTCATGGATTTTTTGTTGTGAGGCTAAGAGATTTTAGAAATTTCTCTTATCCTATCAGGATCTATGTGGATACCATCTTTAGATACAATAAATCCAAGAAGTTTACCTTCACTTAAAGCAAAAAAATATTTCTTTGGGTTTAGAGAAATTCCATACCTTTTACAACATTCAAAGTTCTGCCTTATGCCCTTTAAGTGATTATTGTGCTTCTTTGAATATATAGTTATATCATCTAAATAGATGACCACATTTTTATTTAGCAAACCTTTGAAAGCTATATTCATGGCTCTTTGAAATGTTGTGCCAACATTGATTAATCCAAATGGCATCTTTTGATAAGCGTATGTTGCCCATTTGGTTCTGAAAGTGATCTTTAGTCGATCATCTGGATGTACAAGATTTTGATTGTAACCTGAAAATCCATCCAAAAAATACATTAACTTTGAGCCTGCAACTGACCTGAGCCTGCAACTGACTATAGTATCTGTTCCATAGGAGGCAGTGGAAAGTTGTCCTTCTGACAAGCTTTGTTGAGATTTTGAAAGTCTATACAAATTTGAATATCACCATTCATTTTCCTAACTAGAACTAGGTTAGAAGCCCACCTTGAATGTCTAACAGGAAAAATTTTTTTGGCTTCAAGAATTTTATTTAATTCAGATTTGATTTGATTTTCCAAATTTGAATGAATCTTTCTCAACTTCTGTTGTACAGGTTTTTCATCGGATATCATAAGAATGGTATGTTGTATAATAGAAGTATCATATGTTTTAAGATCATCATAATTCCAAGCAAAAACATTTTTATATCTTCTCAACAGATGAATGAAGGCTAATCTTTCGTTGGGTGCAAGACCAAGACCTAGATTAATATTTTGTGGTTTAAGATCAGTTCCAAGATTTACTAATTCAAACCTCAATGTTGAACTTTGAAGCTTTGAGTTAGGTGGTTTCTTGAATCTGTCTTTAAGATCATACAGATATTCTAGGTTAACTACAAATTTAGGTATGGGATTTACACTTGTCTTTTGTTTGAATTGGCTATCATGTTAGTCTTCATTTATTATCTAGTCATCATATGAGCCTTCAGATGTTAGAAAGTTTATGATATCTGGATCGTCATTAAAAACTGGCCAATTGGTGATATTATCGGGAATAGAAGGTCTAGAAATTAAGTCTATAAAAAATCAGTCAAGACTATAATCTCCTAGTGGTGTAAGTTTGGATGCAATGTTAGCCAAAAGATCAGCACTTACGTTTGGAAGTCTTGGAATTGGAGAAATGTTAAATGCTAAGAAATGTGAGGTGAGGTCCTCGACTAATGATTGATAATGTTTTAAATGTCCAAAAAGACAATGAATGGTATTCATTACCTGTTTGATTACAATTTCCGAAACTCTAAAGACTTGAAGTATTTGATATCAAGGCCTATGGCTTTATACAATCCTTAACTAATTCCTCATACTCATCAGTGTTATTCGTGCATTTGAATTCAAGTTTGCATGCTAAGATAGTTTTCTCCTTTAGGGCTAACTAATATGCAAAATGCCCCTGCTCCATCATTAGATTTAGATCCATCAAAAAATAATTTCCAAAATAAAGAATTAACTACAGGTTTATCTACAAAATTAATACATTTAGAAGAATTTGTTTGCGAATAATTTTCAATCTGTGAGGTAACAAAGTTTTCCAAAAAAGGTGAAGTGTATGCATTAAACTTGCCCAAAAATGATTCAACAGAATAATTTCCAATGTTATTATTATTGTATGCAACGAGCTCATTTTCTTCTTCTAGTTCAATCACGATATAATTTAAATGTTTATCACAATCAACCCTTATTTGATTTGGCTTACCATCGTAAGGAAGCCACATATGAGACCAGTCTATTGCGAAATAGCCATGAAGCTTTTCAGACCGATCTCTACTAAGGATCAAGCCATAAAATTCAAGAATATCAGTGATGATAATGTCAATTACTTGACATACTCTTAGATTTGATGAGAGTCTGATGGTAACCGCATTAATTTCTCCTATGACTTCGACTTGCGTTCGATTTAACTGTACAATGTGAACAATAGATTTCTGGGGTAAAATATTCAATTTTGCACAAACTATTTTTGGCATAATATTGGATGAAGCTCTAGAATCAACTGAACAATTGTGCAAATTCTTATTAAAGACTTCAAAATTAAAAATAAAAGGAGGAGTATGAGAAATATATCTAACACCAATTAAAGAAACATTAGTTGATTTCATTTTATCCAAAGAAGTACTGAGAGGCTTACCCATTTCTTAAGTAGCTTGAGAAATCACAGCATCTTGGAGAGGAGAAGTGGAGACTACTTTTAATTCTTTGAGAAATGGCTTTTGCTGATGTTTCAGCTTGCTAAGCTCATATAGCATAATATTAGCTATGATTTTCTTCATGTCTTCGACTATGATGTATTCCGTATCATCATAAACTAATAAGGTTTTGGTTGAAGGCAAAGAATCAGATTGAGGAGGGGATGTCTAGGTAGAGTTGGGAGAAGATTTCTTACCTATTGTTTTTTCTTTGATAACGGGAGTTGATGATTTCTATTTTTGACTTGTCTATGGCAAATCAACAATGTTCTTTCTTCTGGTAGAGACAGGTAAAGTTTCTTCTTCTTCTTCTTTGTTGTCTCACAAAGGAAGAATGAAATCCCACATTCCATGTACTTCAACTAGCTCTTCCTCATTAGTTTGTCCTTCAGCTGTTGATACTTCTTCTTCATCTAAATATGATTCAACATTTGATATTTTATTTGGAGGTTTAGGATCAGAGACAAGATTTCTTTTAAAAGGTCTAAAGGGTTTTGTAGAAGAAGTTTCAACTACTTGCTTTTTAATGTCAACCATTTCATTGGACATGGTTTTAAGTACTTTTTGCAGACCTTCGGGATCGAAAGGATCTTTAGGTGTTTTCTTTTTGAATTCATCCTTTAAGGTGACCTTTTTGGATTTTCTTTCTTCTAATGAATTTTTCTTTTCTAATGCTAAAATTTGTTTTTCTACAGCTATAGCTTCTTTCATGTTTTCAGCCAAGGTTGGCTTGGCAGCTCTATCAACAAAAATCGATGCATTTGAGGGGAGAGCATAAATGTACCATTCATTTTGAACTTCAGTACTTGGTTTGGATTCCACTGGGATTTGTTTAATAATTTGTTACAATGTGAATTGAAGTCCTTAACTAGCTCTCTAGATTAATCTTTCAAGTTGGAGAGATCATTAAGGAGAGTAGTCGTTAAGCGGTCATCTACAAACTTGGTTAAGAATTGTTCCTGGAACGCATTCCAATTATCAATGGAACCAGATGGTAATGAAAAGTACCAGGATCCGACCGTTACTTGTAAGGTATAAGGGAATAATCGTACAACTGCATTTTCTTCTATGACCCCATTTAGATTTATGGACAACATGAAGTTGTTTATATGTTCTTTGGTGGGAATACCATCATCATGATTGAATTTTGGCAACCATTTTTATGGATGAGTAGGTAATGGATGCAGTGGTCCTGCCATTGGAATGGCTCCTAATTTGTCCATGGTATTTGAGCCATTATGGGTATCTATGTGGAAGAAGATGCACCAATGGTTGAAGGTGAATGGGTAGAGGAAGATTGTGCTCCTATACAAGTGTAAATCACTATCTGAAATGGTGAGGTGGATGATTGAGTTTGTGATGAAGATGATGGAATGAATGAGGGAGTTTGTGGTGATGGTGAAGGAATCTCACTATGAGTTTTAGACTCAGATTTCTTAGTTTTCCTTTGAGGAGGAGGTAGATGGAATTCAAATGGAGGAATTCCAAAATTTTCACTCTCAATCTGGTTCATCTTCGAGAGGAAGGAAATTATGAAGAAAAACTGGCTTGAAATAATTCATATTCTTCTTGAGACAGAGAAATCCCTTGTAATTTATGAATTAAAGACTATAATTCGGGAGATTCTGCAGAGGAAGGTTGATCTGATTTCTTTGGGGAAACACTAGTGGACTATAAATATTTTTTCACAACTTCACGTTTAGGATTTGGAGATCTAGAATGTGCCCAAGAAGTTGGAGGTGATGGTGAGGGGGTTTTACTCTTAGAAAGGCTTTCTGATTTAGATTTTTCTTTCCATTCACAGCCCTGGCCCTCCTAATAGCGCCAAAATGTTGAAGCCACAAAATTCATTACGACAACATGGGGGATAACCACCCAATCCGAACCTTGAAAGCAGTTCATTTTCCATTTGGTGTGGTGGCTCCGACTAGGGATAATGGGACCAGTTTCCCAGCAAGGATTGATTTGAAAATCATGTTGGGTGATATAAGATATAATAAAAAATGATCTGAATAAAAATGATCTATTTATGTAGTGAGCACATGCATCTATCTTATTCTAACATTATCTTACTATATACCCGGGAATTATTCAAATTATGCGATCTACAAAGATGTCTTAAAGCAAAATATAAATAAATATCATTCAATTTCTATAAGATAAGAAATTGTCTAAAGATAATTATTTTGACTAAATAGTTAGCCAAAATAATTATGGAAAATATATCGCATATATCAATTTGATCATGTATTCAACAAGAAATTACAACTGAAACATTTATACAAAAGTGCTTTGATGTTTAAACTATAGCTTAGATTTCATACATAACACAATATAAGAAAAATTATTGTTAGTTCATAATTGAAACAAGATCATAAGATAAAAGTACCATATATGAAAGGTCCTACTCTTGAGATCAGCAATATCAATCCACTTCCTTCCAATCAAATATACCCTAAGAGTACGGAAATGCAATTTCAGTAGAGTGCTTCAATATTCAAGAAAATTAGATCTTGTTCCAATTATTTTATCAAAACATTCACAAAAGTGCAGAAGTGCAATCTCTTGCAAATTTTTTTTGACAAAATCCTGGACCTCTCTCTAAATGCATGAGATATGTTTAAATATTATAATACAGGTTTCAAAAATAGATTATTACCAAAAATGTTGAGGAGGTTTCAAACAACCTTCCTTAAAGTAAGCAAAACAAAAACTAAAAATAGAAAATAAACTGATGACAAGCTTCTTCAAATTGAATTGTCTTAGTCGGCCATTTGGTCCTTGAGATTGCAGATATCCATCATTGGTTTCACTTGGGGTATCTAGCCAATTGTAGATTTTAATTGTCCTGCAAATATGACATCTAAGAGAGTTGGCATCATTTTTTGTGTAGAACTAGTTAAGCATCGTAGAGTCATCCATTAGCTATGTGGTTTTACCAAATACTACGAGTATGTCTCCCAGTCGAGTTTGGACAACTGTTTGATCAATTCCTCTTTGGTTTGGGTTGTTTCTTTCAGCTGTTGTTCTAGTTGTCTAATGTTTGGGAGAGCCCATGGTATGCATTCTTTAACAAGGTTGGCACTATGAATATTTTCATTCACGGGTTCAATTATGTTGTTTGTTGTACCTATTGTTGTTGTCATTTCCCTTTCTTCCTGCTTTAGCTGTGTATCCCAATCTACAAATAGAATTTCTTTATGTGATTCTTCTATCTTTGGCAAATCAACTTTTCTTCCTTCATCAGACTCCTGCCAGGCAATAAACTCTGAAATATTTTTATAGATTTCTTCATATTCAAATCTTTGATCAATCACTTGGTTAGTTAATTTATTACTTGTTTCATAGTAGGGATTGATATGTTAGATCTTTTGGAAGAACATCTCTTATTGCAGTGTCAATAGAGAATTTAGCTTCAGTGCCTCTTTAATGAACTCATCTGTCTGAGGGTTATCTTTGAATTTTTCTACCATGGGTTGCATTTGGAAAATCTATGAGTCTTTCCCTGACATGCTTGCCTGGTGTTGTAACATCATTTTCTCAAAATCCCCTTGAAGTTGCGCTACCCATTGTTCTTCTTACCAATTGGTACTATGTTTCTCTTGTTCCAATTGTTGTTCTAGCAGTTGTATTCTTTGTTATTTTTCTTTAAGAAAAAGTTGGACTTCTGTTGCTTTATCAATAGTTGCAGTGGCATAGGCGCCTGCAAACTGTGACAACTTTGTAAGGTTCTCAGATGGAACAATAGGAGTGTCTTTCCATACAATCTCCATTGATTCATTCTCAAGAGTTGCAATTGTTGTTGTGTCTAACTTCCTCTTCTTTCTTTATATTTTTACCACAGCCTTATGTGTAGGGCTATAAAATATGTCCAGTGGAGGTATCTCTTTGATTTTTAAGACAATTTCAAAATTGGATAAATTCGGGATGACCTCAATATCTTGAGTGTTTGTGACTCTTTGTTTTGTTGTCTCTGGATTTGTTACCTGTTGAGTGTGTTTTAGGTTCTAGAATCCAAATGTCCCCTAAATACTTGCCCCTGTTTGGAGTTCTTGATTGAATTTCTCCCATTCCTTGTCTAGATAAATAACTGGAATCTTCCATGTTTGAGTTGATGTGGAGCCAACCCTTGTATGCTTCTTATCCAAGGCATGTTTGGTTGTTTCCTTAGTATTTCCTTCTTTATTTTTCTCAGATCCTTTATGGGACTTTCTTTTTCACTCTGAGATTGATTCTCTAAATGTTCTGATCCCTGAATTGAATTTTCTTGTGATTCTTCATCAGAATTCTCTTTAGAACTTCCCTCCAGGCTCATGTTCTCTTATTTGTTCAATTTGTAACAAGTCCAATGGGCCCTTCAACAATCTTTTATTTATATATATACATGAAAAGCGTTGATGTCATCTGGGCTTAATTGTAACAATGCTAAATGTAAAACCTATGTAAATGATTCAACTCCCTGGAAGAGGTCACCAAATGAATCCTCCTCATGAGCAAATTGTTTGATTTTTACCATGGTAGTGAAGTCTTTGGCAACTTGGTTTGGGTCAAACTCTCGACTTGGAATCATGGTTAGTTTTAGAGATGTAATATTCTCTATTTTTGTTCTCTATGTGTCCATAATCATGTAGTTGGAAAGCACCACACTGCAACGGAAAGGTTGGACAAATAGAATTTTTCATTTCCTTTAAGGCTTTGGTTAAACAATCCCCTGCCACCTAGTAAGCTATCTCTCTTGCCAGTAGCTTGTCTGCAACATAATATGGGAGGACATGTTGAGATGAAATGCTCCCAAAAACTTTGATATAAGTAAATGTTTCTTCACTAAACCAACTTGCGACTGGAAAGATGTCTATCTTTGCCTCTTTGGAAAGCCTAAGGGTTGATTTATCAAAAATGGTTTTATAAATGGGTAACATAATACCATGGAAAATTCTGTAAAAATGGGGACTAAACTAGGATTCCCAAAGTATTTTATGATACATATGGATGGGGATAGGGTTCTTTGTAGTCCACTTCCAACCCATGTTTGGAAATCCTGAGAAAAAAGATATGGTGTCCATTACATAAGAGCTCATGTAAAAAGGGGGAATAGTTCATGAGGAGATAATTCTCTTTTGCATGTATTCCCTAATAGCCATAGCTAAATTATCTGACTAAATATGAATCCATTTCATAATCATTGTGTTAACAACTACATCAATCAATGGAACCCACTCTATAGAAAATTTGGTACTATCAACCTTCCCAAATAGTCTACGCATCATCGCAGCTGCGAAATTATGTGGAGACAAAAGGGACGAAACTGGGTACATACCGAATTTCTCCCATTTGAATTTGTCGTATCCCGACCTCCAGCTCTACATAAATTCCATTAGGTCCTCATTTTCTTTACCAAAATGTTCAAGAAAATCTTTATCATAGAGCTTTTGCGGCTCTGATAGATGATACATCTAGCGCAAGTTGTCTAGTGTGAAAGATCTCATAACCTCATGTCTTGAATTTCTAAAAGTCCTATCTGAAATATTCACATTGTCAATTATCTATTTCACCATATCTGTGTATGGTAATATCTTGGGCCTTGCAGCTATTCTATGTAGAAACGAACATGTTGCCTCAAAGTAGGAAGCCTCAAATGATTCTTTGGCATTAGTTGTCACCTTAGTTTCTAGTGGTCTTGGTTTTTCTCCCTCTATTAAGTTATACATGGCTTCCCACGATGTGGTCCCTCTGTCTTTGTTGCAGGTGGTATCAAAGAAGAGTGGGGTCATGTCTGATTTCTCAGACATAGTAGCTTTTCCTTTCTTCACCATATTTTCAAGTGTTGTTTCCTTCAGAGGTTCCATGAAATTGATCAATGGAGATTATCAGATAAACACACAGAGATGAAATGACAACAAAAATGCAATGATACGGTTAATTCTGAAAGATGACGAGGAAGAAGTTTTTATTTGAAAATATGGATGAAAGATATCAAATCTCGTCGAGCCGTTTTAGACGTAAATTCCATTAAAACTCATTAACTATGCACTAAGTTCTTTTCATTATTTCCTTTATGATTCATTCAAATCATCACATCGCAAGTTTGTAAGTGATACTTCAAGTTAATGCATTAAAGAGTGTGATGTCAATGATGCGATTGTGATTAATGGTAATTATTGCAATATCGCAATATCAGTTATGGGCCACTTCGAAGTCATTTAGTATTTTGTGATATGTGATGTGAGTGACATACATTTCACCCTTTTGATCACATTTCGTTTAAATGAATAATTATTCCATAAAGTAGTTGTTTATCATGTGTCGGACTTAAGCTATAACAGTTTTCATAATTCCATTGTGTCCATATCACATCGCATTTCGCAACTTTTTCATGATTCACAAGTTTGGAATTTGTGTAAAAGTTGTGATACGATGAGCATTTTACTTATCATATCACAATATTGCAAATTGCATATCATTAAGGTTTGCTTGTTTTGTGTTTTTATGAATGCCACTAAGCGATTGCGATAAGTACTTTATTTCGTAAGAAATGCTTTAAGCCTTAGATTTAATGAAAAGTTCAATGATACCATAAGTCTATTACAGTGGTCCTTTTTATCACAATTTGCGTATTTCGATTATCAATTAACCTTTGTTATTCAAGGTCCAGCGATTTGCGATAAAGCGAGAATGCCTAGTCACAAAGGGATTTCGGCTTGATATCTTGAGTTTATTCAAAATTTTATTTCTAATAGTTCAAAAAGGGAAGCTCTTATTTGCTAAGTTTTTGAAAAATTTTAAAGGTTCCCCATTTATTAATCGAATATTAACTATTAAATCAATAAATGGGGGATGTTGCGGAGGTAAATCCCCTCTGCGGACAGAGGTGGATCCCACTAGCCCCACAGGGGTCTAGCAACAATCAATCACGCTGCATGCAAGTTCATAACTATACAGTTTAGAAGTCGATCAGGGAGACCAACCTGGGATCCAACGCTTGTTTGTTGTGGGAGAAGTGTCGCTCCTGTCCCCTAGCTCTGGCCGGTCGCTATCCTTGCGCTCCGCGCATGGACACCTGCACAAATGAAGAACAACCCACAAACAAGCATAAAATCCAAAATCGTACAGCTATATACCAGTCAAGCAAGATAC
>APFE030162926.1:0-13819 GCA_000404065.3 Pinus taeda
TCAAAATTCAGCAGACTTAAACAGTTTTCAGGAATTCAGGATCAATGGGATTGTGGCATTTCATTAGATTATATCAAGTATGAAGGTATGCGATTAGCATTTAATCAAGAGCACCAAGCCCTATATGTACCCTAGTGTTGGTGGTGTTAATTTTTGAACTCCTTTGTCACGCCCTTAGCAAAAAATTACCTTTCAATCAAGTTAAAATCATCGATCAAGCATGTTAAGCTTTTTCTACCATATTTTAAGTCTTGAATTAGGTAGCTTGATCAAAATTGGGCAATGTTGACTAATATCCCTAGACAATCGAGGTAGAGGCAAAGGCTAGACAATCTAGATTCTAGATGGTTGATGCATCTAAATGGTTGATTCTTGAATAATTAATCATTAATGTACAATGGATGCTATATCTATCTTGATTTATGCAAAAATATGCATGTTTTCATGTCTTCTACAACTAATTTGGTATATGGGATGTTTGTTTTGAGTATAAATGCAAAAAATATAAATATATATAGCAGACCCTTCGCTTCCTAGATTTTTGGAAAATGACGCTTCCGCGTCCCCGCTTGCAAAAATCATCCCCGCTTTGTGCAACATTGATTAAAATAGCTGAATTTGGTTTGTCATTAGTTGGTTTCGTAGTTAGATTGATCTAAATTGAAAGTTAATTTCTAACATATATAGTGCACGCATGCTTTGCAAGTTTTACGAAACCCCTAGGTTGACAAATAAATGATAGGTAATTAATTTTCCTCAACAATACCCTTGGTAAAGTAATTATAAAGTCTAGAGGTAGACTTAACTGGTAAGGGAGGACATGTTGAATTCTTGAATACCTTGGTTATAGACTTCGAGGAAGGTAGGGCATAGAGGTGAGTGGTGAAGTCTCACTTGGATGGCTTAGCTAGACGTGGTCAAGGAAAACCACAAGTCAAGTTTAAATGGGCGAATTTTCGGTTAAAATTTGACTCAGTGAAAGATTCAAAGAGTTAGATCAACAGTGGTGGATTTCAACCCAATGGTTGTTGCCCATGGATTAAATCTATTGAAGTTTTTAAAAGGCTCGATTGTACTACATTTTAATGTGCCTAGAGGTGAATAGTGAAGGCTCACTTGGTTGGCTTGCTCAAGTTTGGGCAAGAGAATAATAGACATATTGGTTGGATTTTAGAGTTTGGGTTTTCTAGGATAAATCATATGTGATTTAAGTATGCATGTTTCTATGTTATTGTTGTTAATTATTTTCTCTCACATTTTGAATTCTTATAGAAAGGCACAACAACTTGGGGTTGGGTGAAATCCTAATTAACATTTGTCATCCTTGTATTGTAAAGAACTCTATGGGGTTCCCTTATTGACTTAAATCTAAGGTTCCTTTTGTGGGCCTCCCTCACCTATTCAATATGAAAGGAAAAGAGAACCTTTGTCGTTACTTACCATTGATGTAATCACATTTATATCTTTATAATTGTCTTGGATAAGTCTTATAGGGTGTAAAACCTAGGGTTTGTGATGTAAATTGTAGAGGAGACAAGAAGATAGATCCTAGTGCTTTGTGAAGAGACATGAAGATAGTTATTAGTGCTTGAATATCTTCTTAGAGTCCTTTCTTGTGCAATCCAAGAGGAAGCTAGGGATTGTGTTTGTCCTAGAGAGGAACATGAGTTTTAGAGGAGTTAAGGACTTTAATGCATGCTTGGCTCATTATCATTATTCCTTTGTATTATTGTTGAGTAGCCTTGACTCGTGTTTTAATGTGAGAGAGGTAGAACTACGGTTTGTGATACAAAACTAGAGAAGATATGATAAAAGAAGACTAGAAACTCAGTATGATCTATGATTATTTTACTTGTGTGACATGGAGGAAGAATGTAAGGAAAATTCTTCCAGGAGTAGAGGAGTCTTAAATCTTGATGTAATTCTTAGCTTGAGGAGAACTTGGAGCTTATGTGGGTGTATTCTTGGTATTCCATTGTAACACTATTCAGAGCTCTTGGTACTTGTGTGATGCATGATAAGAAAGTCTAGGGTTTGTATGATTCAAACACTATAATTGACAAGAAGCTCGGAAGGCTAGCACTAAAGTTTATCTTGGAGGGTTTTTACTTGAATGATGTAAGAATCCCTAGAGTTTGCATAGAGTAAGCCCTAGAGTAAAACATGAGTACTAGAGGATTGAATAATATTGAGAACTTGTGTGATGCAAGCTTGGTGAATCTCCTAAAATATTTATGAGATGCGAATTAGTGATCAAGGGTGGAGTTGTTGGGGGTGTTGATACTAGATTGTTGCTTAGCCTTTGGAGTGGCTAAGAGTAGCTTCTTATGATGCCTTCTTGAGCTCTTATTGTTGGATCGGGTTTGATGTTAATGATGGATATCCTAGCTAAGTTTTGGATGCAATTAGTGTATTAGCTTGTGCTAAGCAAATAGGGTATGTTGTACCAGCTAGTGATGAGTTAACAATATTTACTTGTTTCTTCATTATGTTGTAATATGAAGTGTAACTTTACTGTCCAAATATTGTGCATTGCAGATCTGCAAACCAAACCTATGTTTCTCATGTTAATGAATAGTTTCTAAGGTTATTTGGTACATTGATTTATCCTAACCGGTTAGAAAAATTGCTAAGTGAGGTTGACCATAGTAGGGAATTCATTAACATGTAAACATGACTTACCAAGGACATTTGAACCATGAAACAATGAAAGCAAGGATCAATCAAGGTTATGGATGCAACATTTATCATGTAGACCCCTACAGAGAAGACACTGAGGCAATAGAAATAGAGGTTGGGTTATGGATGCAATGCTTATAATGAAGACCACTAGAGATAAAACCTTGAGAAAATGAAAATAGACATTGGTTTTCTTTTGTCTTGTCAACAACAGGTTGTGAGAAGCAACAATTCTGCCTATCTTACTTCATTATTCCCTTACCATATCTAACCAAACAAGAACGAACTAAAGGGGCAGATTTAGGACTGTAATAATTTGTTGTTATAAAGTATTTTCTCAGTCTAATTTATGAAGTGGATTGAGCCCTTGGATTATGAATATTCTGCCCTTGAAGTGTACTTTTTCAATGTTTGTTTTCTTGGGTTAACAGGTGGTTTTGGTTGCAGAAGTGAAATATATTCTGTTATAATAAACATTTCAAATTCCACCATAAAACTGAAATTTCGTATGAAACAGAGCTAAGGAACCTCAAGTATTGAGGTGAAAATTTTATATTTGCCTTAAGCATAACTTTGAAATTTCCATAACACAACTTTTTATCTTATTAAAGGGCCTCTACATTTCTATTTCATTTTATTAATATTGAATGTTTAAAAATCACATGTGAAAAATGGATGTATGTAATCTTGAAAGGAGGATATATAATAATAAAATAATAGACACTCAACACAGAAGGAAGGAATTTCATTATGACCAACAAAAACTTAATGTAATAAAATGTAATATCTTATGTTTATCTTTAAAATTGAAAGAGGTCAAATTAAATAAACAAATTTATCATCAACTTTAAAATTGAATGGAATTAACCTAAAACCAAAACAATATTTTAATTTGTTAAATTCTAATGTTAATAATAAAAATATTATATATTCAAAACATAATCAGAATTTTAAAAAGATTCAATCTAACTATTACACATTTGTGTCTTTTCACTGAAATTTAACAATACAATATTTGGAAGATTAATGAATTTTTATTGTTTGAAATGTGTTTTTGAATATATAAATGGATTTAAAAGCCTTTTTCCCTACTAGTTAAATTAGGCCACTTGCGAAAGAGTCTGCGCGCAGGGCGTCTGAGAGCCTATGATCCAAAGTGTACTTGAGAGCTGCTCCACCGCCATGGCCCCAAGGTCGCTCCTCCTCTTCCTCCCGAGCTGACAGTGTTTAGGAAGCTTGTAGCAGCATGCAACAAATGCCCAACAAGCGAACATCAGCAAAAGTTTGTCAAAAGGTTGGAAACCATTCCCACGGTTTCCCTGTAGACCGAAGAACCCTGTAGATCAGCTCTAAATCTAGCAGAATGAGGGCTTATAGGGTAGTTCACCGGGTTCTGGCCCTCACCCAAAGCTGTTGATCCCTGGGTGCAAAGGAACTGGAGATCTTTGGTCAAAGAAGGAATCAGAAGTTACTTAGTCGATAAGGGTTTCTTCGTTTTTGTCTTTGATTCAGTAGAGGATAGGCATCTTACCTTCAGAAATGGCCCGTGTTTCATGGGCCCTCAGGGTCTGTACTTGAACCAATGCACCTCGGACTTCAATCCGTCTCAGGATGTTCCCTCAGCTATTCTCGTGGGTACACCTACCTCACTTACCTCTGCACTGATGGAACCCCAAATCTCTAGAAACCATAGGCAATAAGCTCGGAAAATATATAGATCATGCAGAAAGGAGGGATCAGTACTCCTACGCAAGAATCTGTGTAGAATTTGACCTAGAGGAAGGCCTCCCTGAGGCTATAAAGCTCACGATGGCTGATTGGTCCTACATTCAAGTGTTAGACTATGAGAAACTCTCGTTTAAATGTCGACATTGCCATGGCTATAGGCACTTCACCAGGCATTGCGAAAAGAAAGCAGAGGAGGAGGTCAAGAACTCAAAGGGAGAACAATGGACTGAGGTCCAAAAATCAGCTCCAGCTAAATAGAATAACAGAACCAAAGGGAAAGGAGCGCCCTCAGGGAGCGGAGCATCTCCTATGGTACAACTACAAGGGGAGGAGAGCTCAACGCCTCCAAGAGCAAAGACATCCAGCAACCCCTTTGAAATATTCAGCACCCCAGAAGAACCCCTAGCTCCAACAGCCGAAGAGGCCGAAGAATAGCCCATTACTATGGTAGAAGATAAAATCCTGGAAGAAACAACCCCTCTACAAGCCGGATCACCAAGAGGAGCCTCTAGCCCCACATCCTATGTAGAGATGACAAGGAAGAGGTCTCCAAAGATCTTTGGATCCTGGGAAGATGAGACATTCGAGAGGCCTTCGAAAAGAGCTGGGAGGAAATCTCATAGGGAGGCAAGGGAAGAAGAGGCTAGGAGACAAAAAATGCAAGGTAGCCAGCCCACGATTGAGATGTCCATCGGTAGAAATACTAAAACCAGGCCTCCCAAGGGAGGGTCTGCCCCCCCTTCTGCTAGTAAATAATGTGATTAGTCTCTTGGAATTGTGAAGGCTTGGGGAATCCCTTAAAAGCTGAAGCTGTGAAGAACCTTTTGAAATCAGAATCCCTCGAGATCCTCATGCTCCAAGAGACTAAAATAGAAGGGGCTTCCCTTTTCGATCTCAACAAAGTGAAATGGAAAACAAAATCCAAAAAAGCAGTAAGTGCAAGGGGTACATGTAGTGGGCTCACCATCCTCTAGGAGGAAGGCAAATTTCATCTCGAGAGCTCCTTCGAAATGCAGCATTGGATCTATACCGAACTCCGACACCTTGCAAGTAAGATCACCTTTTCCCTCTTTAATGTTTATGTCCCAATCCTCTATGTAGAAAATAAAGATTGTTGGCAAACCCTGTCCGATTTTCTAGATGCTTACTCCCCCAAGAATATAGTTCTAGCAGGAGACTACAATCTAGTCTTTGAGCCAAAGGAAAAAAGAGGAGGTATCATTAGTAGGGACCCTTTCCTTCCCTTCGTGGAAGACTTGATTCAATAGTGGGAATTACAGGATTTTAAGCCAAAAAAAGGGCTCTGCACTTGGTCAAACAATAGAGCTGGGGCGGAGCATATTTCAGCCTGTTTGGACAAATTTTTACTTCAAAGCACCTTCGTCTCTTAAAAGAAGACTATCTCCACTAAAATTCTGCAAAGTTGATATCAGATCATAAACCCATTCTATTGTTGTTCAAAGAAGAGGAAAATTTTGGGCCCATCCCCTTCCGATGCAGCCTCCTTTGGACAGATAGGGAAGGATTTATGGATACAGTCTCAAAGGCTTGGTCCATCCCTGTCCTTGGATTGACCAGCTATGTGTGGGAACAGAAAATAAAGGCCACCAAAACAGCCTTGAAAGAATGGATAAAAAATCCTTTAGACTCCCCCACTAGTCTTAGAAAACAAACCACCAAGCAGTTGCTCGATCTACAATTGGACATGGAGCTGCAAGACATTACCTCTTTAGAAATTCAAAATGAGCAAGAAGCCCAACTCATCACTCTCTGATCATTCAGGGTAGAGGAAGAGTCCTTGAGGCTCAAATATCGCAATCTCTGGCTCGTGTCTGGAGACAAAAATTATGCCTTCTTCCATAAGCAAATTCGAGCTCATCTTTCTAGAAACCACATTGCTGAAATTACCTCCCCTGATGGGACTGTCCACAAAGGTACAACTCTATTAAAAGAGGCTGCAACCTCTCACTTCCAGCAGTTGTACAAAGAATAAGGTTTGGACGCTGAGGAGGAATTTTCAAACTTCCTCACTCACGTTCCGAGAATGGTAAACGAGGAGGATAACTCAAGTCTCCTGAAGCCCTTCACTAAAGATGAAATCAACAATGTCATCTGGATGGTGGAACCAGACAAAGATCCAAGACCTGATGAGTTCTCTATTCATTTCTATAGAATTTGCTGGGACATCATTAAGGCTGATCTGTTTCGAATGATCAAAGGCTTCCTCCAAAAAGCCAAAGTGGGAGGAAACACAAATTCCACTTGCCTAGCTCTAATCCCAAAAGAAGCAAACCCGATGTATTTTGATCGTTTCAGGCCAATTTCGCTACGCAATATGTCCTACAAAATTCTCTCCAAACTCCTTGTGAACATAATTAAGCCTCTACTGGAAAAACTCATGTGTCCCAGCCAAGGTGGGTTTGTTAAAGGCAGGCATATCCTGGATAATGTGATCCTTGTGCAGGAAACCATTCATTCCAGCCACCAATGCCAAGAGAAAGGGATGCTCATTAAGTTGGACATGGTGAACGCCTTTGATCGGGTAAGGCACACCTTTCTCCTCCAAGTTCTTTCCGCTTTTGGCTTCAGCTCTGATTTTATAAGATTGATTAAAGCATGTATAGTAGAGTTGTGGATCGCCCCTTTAGTAAATGGCAGGTCGGCCAACTATTTCAAAGCATCAAGGGGCATAAGGCAAGGCTGCCCTTTGTCCCCCTTCCTGTACATTTTGATGGCAGATTCTCTAAGTCGAAAGCTGACAGGATAGAAGTTAAATGGGACACTTCCAGGCATCAGGGCGATGAGAGGAACAAAGCCAATAAACCACGCCCTGTTCGCCGATGACTCTCTACTCCTAGGAGATGTTTCCCTTAAAATTGCAAGGGATTTTAACGATGTTATACAAAGCTTCTGCAGAGTTTCCGGAGCTCTTGTAAATAGGAGGAAAAGTGCAATGTATGGATGGGAGGTAGATCAGCAAACCATTCTTCGGATTGATCAATCCCTTGGCTTCACGGGCTTCGCCTCCTAGGATAAATTCAAGTACTTAGGTCTGCCCTTAACTCTGGGAACCAACAAGGCCCCACATTGGCTGGAAATTATCAGCAAAATTAAGGAAAAAATGACTGCTTGGGGCGATCAATGGCTTACCACAGCCGGGAAGCTTATCCTTGTAAAATGTGTTCTCTCCTCCCTTCCAATTTATCGGGCTTCGTTTCTTTTGGCTCCAAAAATGATCACCAAGCAGCTTTCTAAGTTGATTCGAAATTTCTCGTGGCAAGGAGGAAAGGGGAATCAAAACAAAATTCATCTGGTAAGCTGGGACATTGTGAAAAGGCCATTACCAGAAGGTGGTGTTCAGGTAAGAGACTCCGGGTTGGCCAATCTGGCTTTGGGAGGAAAGATTCTATGGAAAATATTCTCAAATCACTGACATCCTGTAAGCCAAGTACTCATTAAAAAGTATTTGTGCGGGCTCTCAATGAACAATATGGATGAAGGAGCTTCATGTAAAGTAACCACTCTATGGAAGCTCTGCAGCTGAGGCTGGGAGTTTTTTAAAGAACACCTGTACAGAATCCCTAGAAATGGGAAAAGAATTTGGTTGTGGGAAGATAATATCATGGGCCTCCAACCCCTCAAATTCACCCCTGAATTCGCAGATCTGCGTGACTAGCACATCCAACATGGCATCCACAAGCTGGCAAATATTTCTTCATGGGACTTTGGTGGGAATTGGCTCACTTGGGCTATCCCCCACCCCCTAGACAGGTTGCAACCTCAACATCGCTTCTTCCTTGTTGCGATCTCGGGAATGGCTCCCGTGTACCTGCGCTCAAGGGACAATTGGGGCTGGGAGAAGACCGGTGCTTACACAACATCGCAGGGTTTCGTAGTTCTCCAAGCCCAACACCCACAGATCCACTCTTCTTTGCTGTGGCAGCGCGTCTGGTACCCCTTTGGTCTCCCAAAGATCAATTTCTTCTGCTAGGTTCTCATGCACAAAAGGGTTCTGACAGGAGACAACTTAGCAAAATTTGGCATTATCAAGCCCCATAGATGCCCTCTCTGCTGCTCGGCTCAAGAAACGCTTGATCATCTGTTTACCGACTTCCCCTTCACTCAAGAAGTATGGATGCAGGCTATGCACGAGCTCAATGCTCAAACTCCATCGCAGCTCACAGTAGTTAATTTATTCGCCTCCTAGAAAGGGTGATCCCCTCATGCGTTGAAGAGAAAATCCACGTGGGCCAAAATCTAGTATGCTATACCAAAATTCATTTGCTGGGAAGTGTGCTTAGCAAGGAATGAAGCCACTTTCAAAAACAGTTTGCGCTCTCCCACTATAGTGGCTGTCAAAGCCAAAGCATTGCTGCTGGAGGCTATGGAGAATCGGCCTTATAAGCCAGACAACGCGCTCCTCCCTAAAGAGATCAGTTGGCTTGGTGCGCCTATGAAGTGAGCTAGCAACAAAAAGAACCCCTCTCAACCTTGCTCCAACCCAGAGTGGTGGCTCCGGACCCCTGAACTAGATTTTCAAAAGTGGTGGAAGAATCAAGGCAAAGTTACAATTTTCTTCGACAGAGCTTCCAAACGAAACCCGAGGATATTAGGAGCAGGGGGTGTAATCTACTCCCCAGACGGTCACAACAAAGACAGTTTCAGTTGGGGCCTAGTGCAGAGCACTAACAATCAGACAAAAATCTTAGGACTGCTCAAAGCTTGCCAGCTTGCTCAGGGGAACGAAGAAAAAAACATTCAAGTCTTCGGGGACTCGGAAATCCTGATAAAAATCTTAAACACCGACGACTATCTCAACAATCTGGTGCTTAACAAGACCCTACAAAGACTCCGAAAAGTGTTGCAGAATTTCACCACCAGTTCCTTCTATCACATCCTCCGAAATCTAAACAAGGAAGTGGACATAAGGTCCAATATGCGCTGCCTCTTAGCCCAAGGAGAACTCTCAAAGAATGACGAAACACCTATTTGGTGCCCTATTCCATAAGATAGAAGTTTCCGAGCTGTGCAAGAAGAGGACAATGACCCTCCGGGTTTTTTGGAAAAAGAAATATGTAATATGGGTTGATTAGGCTCCGACCCAACATTTTATCATTAAATAAAATTAACAGTTTCTGTTAAATATATTATATATATATATATATATATAGATATAGACTTAACACTCTAAAAAACCCTAGACTTTTTTGAAATATATTATTAATTTAATTTTTAATAAAAGAATTTAACTTAACCAAAGTTTAATTAAAAATTAACAATAAATGCTATTACCCTCCCCACATATACATATAATTTTCCCTAATTTATTTCGAGAAAATTATATTTATAAAAAAATACATAAATAATTTATTTAGAAAAAATTATATTAATAAAAGAGTTTGAAATATGTATTTTGTTAATAATTTCTAAATCTCTTTTAACAACATAATGTGAAATACAAATTCATTTATCTCTCTCATATATATATATATATTCAAATTTGCAATATATTCATATACTTAATAATTAAAAATAAAAATAAATAAAATAATATTTAAAAACTATATAAACTTAATTAAAAAAAAAAACACATGATATACATCTATAAATTAATTAAAATATATAGAAATAAATAAAAGTAATGAGAGCATTAAAATATGTTGGAAATTGAATATGACCAACTAAAGAATACGTCTAAGGCAGTTATGGTGTTTATCACTACACATTGTAAGCAGCAGCAAAACTTGCCAAAACAAGAGTGTTTCATCATATGCCGAGAAAGGACAGAGCGGCCTCATTTACAGTATGTATAATGAAATATTCGGCAGATTTTGACATCTTTATTATTTCTACAGCTTTCGAAAGTCTTAGCGGAGAGGGAAAATTCATGTAAAGAGAGGGAAAATTTACATCAACACAAAACTAGGGTGGGAGGAAAGAAAGTGAATTCAGTAAACTAATTTCCTGTAAACAAAATTACATAACCGAGGAAAGAAAGGATGAGAGTAGAGAAAAGAAAGTGAATTCGATAAATTAATTTACTGTAAACAAAATTACATAACCCTGGGAGGAGGAAAGAAAGGATGAGAGCATCTCATGTCACATTAAAGGCAGGTGGAGGGTTTTGTCGGAGGGATTTAAAACACTCTCAAGATTATCCAGATTTAAGGTGGGCCAAATAGGCAGATGTAACGCAAATGAAAAATTAACATTATTATGTCTTTTCATGTAATTATTATGGTGTGTTTTATAAAATATTTTTAGAGAATTGAGCAATTAAGAGAAGGTAGATGGTTTAAAGTTATTTTCAATGAAAAAATGAGTGAAAGAAAGAAATCATAGATAAGACAAAACAACAAATGGATGCAAAATAGAATATTTATCTCAATGTTTGTCCCACAAACAGCAATGATTTAAAGAGTTATGTTATGGAGAAGTTTTAGTAAGCATATATGTGGAAAAGAGTTGGGTAAAAATAAGAAGTACTATGTTCAAGAATTCAACTCCACATGTGATCTCCAACACAAAGAGTACATTGAAGCAAGCATTTTATGGAGAGCAAAGATTCATGGTACCAAACAAGTTGGTGGAAAAGACCTAAAGAAACTTGGCAAGAGCGGGTGTGTACTTTTTGCACTTGTGAAGCAGTGGAATCCGAAAAACATTTCATTTTTGAAATGTGATGCTTTCAGAGACATTAAAGACAGTTACAACAATATGTTAACATCTGTTGCTTGGCAATTCTTTTCAGCTAAAAAATTATTAGAAAATTAAATCAACTCATCATTTAAAAATTAAATTACATAAAACAAAACGCAAGAAAGCAAATAATCCCATAAACTATATCTAATCCAGTAAACGTTAAAATTTCATTTCATATAATAGAGATTTGGCTTCTCTGAAAACTAAACAAACAGCATAGCAGGACTGTATGGTAAAACATGCGAAATTGCTTGCTACTAAAAAGTTATGAGTATTGGGCACGTGCCCAACTCAAACACCGACCTCGTTAGGACGAAAGAATGAATACGTAGCAGGAGAGCGGGTCCAAACAGGTTACGCGTGGCTGATAGCCTGCTAAGTAGCTACTGGACAGGACAACCCCCGAGGTTACCTACATTCTTACCGTTTTATTGGAGCACTGTACTCCAGATTTCGTTTATGCAAGGTCCTGACAGAAAGCTCTACAGATGAATGACCCTTCTACAATTGTCTAGCGACTCCAATTATCTATATATTAGAAGAAAGGCACGGTCTACCAAGCAGCAAATGTGTAATAACTAATTTTTTCAAAAAATCTGATTCTAAATAGTGATTGAATTTTATTGGGCTAATTTTTTTCGTTTATTTGGCTAATTTTTTCAAAAATCTGATTTCCGTTTATTTGGCTATTTTTTCCAAAAATTCTGATTCTAAATAGTGATTGAATTTTATTGGGCTAATTTTCTTAAAAAAATCTGATTCTAAATAGTGATTGAATTATTTTTTAAACGAATTCAACACTATTAAAAATATTTCTAAGACATTTAAAATATTGAAACTTAATACTCCAAATTTTCCAAAATTTCTGCTGGACAAAATTTTCATTATTTTCCTTACAAATTTGAAACCTCTTGAGCAGGCGTTAGATATTTGTAACCTAATGACTAAGCGTTAGAAGAATTACGGGGCAGATGCAAGTTCAATCATTCGACAGGTTTAATCACTGAAATCATCAAATGCTTAACACGGATTCATCAGTGAGAAGTAGGATCTCACATGTGTTAATGTTCATTGATTATTTAACTATATGTCTAATCAAGAAAACCAAGTAAGTCTTCTCTCCTCAACTTAGTCAAACATTGTTTTTTTTGTTAAACTTTAAAAGAAGCAGGATCTCACATGTGTTAATGGGTCATTGATTATTTAACTATAGGTCTAATCAAAAAAACCAAGTTAGTCTTCTCTCCTCAACTTAGTCCAACATTGTTTTTTGTTACGATAAGGAGTCCTCTTGTGAGGATAGTCTATTATCTTCCTTTTAACTGCTCTTATCAAGCTTGGTTAAAAAATGGTCACAAAGAAACTTGTTTGATATTAATAACAAAGTTTTTTTTTTTTGTAGGTTGGGGTCGGACTCTCTGATTTACATGTTTATTAAGTACTCCTAGGGGAAGGGTAACTCAAAATTTGAACCCAAGATTTCCGGTTCAGTGAGACTTCATTTCCATTGTCATTGGCGCTTGAACTACCTCATGTAGACTATATTAATAACAAAGTTCTTCGGCTTATAAATTTGGATTTTTCATAAGACCGGGAAATTTTTAAAATAAAAAAGTTAGGTTAAATATGTAAAATTATTTTCTACAACTTACATGTAACACGTAACACGGAAAAAAAATTTGCAGTCAGGAGTATGCATAAAATTTGAAATGACCAGCATCACACAGAAATAAATTTGTGGCGGCGCTAGAGGCAAGATTACAGAAAAATCTTGTTATCACAATAAAGAATATATTTACAGCACTAAAGAATATATTTACAGCACACCGTAATAAAAGCTTACACATATCTTTATTCATTCATTAATATCTTCTCATAATTTCATTAGTGCTATTGTAATAAAAGCTTACACATATCTTTATTCATTAATTAATTTTTTTAAAGGGGAACTTTATTCATTCATTAATATCTTCTCATAATTTCATTAGTACTTTATAAAATAAAAATATAGGTACAACATGCTGTAATAAAAGTTCACACATATCATTATCCATTCATTTATTGCTTATCATAATTTCATGCTACTTTATCAGATAAGAAACTGAGTTAAAATGTTTAACGCGGACCTTGTATTGTACGAAGCGGAAAATACAATGTTTAGTTACAAAATTTGTACCTGGTCACCGTTGCGCGCAGGCCAGTGCAAAATTTGCGCGCAGGCCAGTGCAAAATAAATAACAGCTCGGTCTTCCATAGCCTCCTAGGGTTTGCTAGATTATCATTTGGTAGATTCCACTTGGCAACTACCTGTGATTACAATTTATATTTAGCATCAGGAATTCAAAAACTGAAAGTTGAATTTAATGTACGAATCAAGAAGATGAGAAATATTACGACCAGAGAAAGCTCAATACACAACGTCGGATATATCTCCATAACGTTTGCTCACGGAAAGCCGCTCCATGCTTGCTCGCTCATGGCTGTAGGCATTCATATATTTTCGATAGCCACGCTCCGCTGCTAGGATTTCTTTCCCTTTAAGAAGGAACTAAAGGGGTAGATTTAGGGCCGTAATAAATCTGTTGTTATAGAGTATTTTCTCAGTCTGATATATGAATTGAGTCCTTGGGCTATGAATTTTCTGCCCTTGAAGTGTACTTTTCCGATGTATGTTTTTTTATTTTGGTTATGTAAAAATAAAATATATTTT
>APFE030162939.1:0-19358 GCA_000404065.3 Pinus taeda
CTTCTTCTACCAATGTATAAAATTTGCACTTCTTGTTGTATAAAATGTAGTTATGGTGTAAAAAATTACAATCTAATGGATAGAGGAGAGGTATTATATGGGGAGGGTATTATCTACGGTAGAGGTTATTATATGTGGGAGGTATTATTTAGGGGAAGATTTATATTGTGGAGGGCATATATGATACCAAGCAGTCAATGTATGACCGATGCGTTGTTTAAGACAACAAGTGGTATTAGTTGTGTGGGAGTATGGAGCATATTCGGTGGGTGGGATTATGGAGCATATTTGTGCGGGATTATGGAGGGTATTAGCTGAGCAATATTTGACTCTAGTGGAGCAGTGTGATGCCACACTAAAATATCACAACATGGGAGGTGAATACACAGTCACGTGGTATTGTAGTGGTATGTGGTATAGCTGATGGGTTAGAAACCATGTCTCGTTGTTTGCAGAGTGTGGTATGGCGGGTGATACCATATGGTTCTGTTACACAGTGGAGAGGAGTTTAAAACTGGTGAGGTAGTATGGGAATGCAATACATGAGGGCAGTGCAAAGCCAACATTCAACAAGTCCATAATTCAAACTCAGATTTCACAATAATGGCTAATGAACAGTCAATTTAGAAACACAGTCACTACGACATTCAATCGACTATCAATCTTCGTCAATGTATGAGCTAGTTAATTGGATTCTGATCATTGAAATCACTTACCAAATGCCATCAATATTTAGACAGAGTCTAAAAATGCACATTGGAGTCCCACTACTCAATGCAACACGTCCAGGTTTGACCGAGCTCACAATCTTTTAACAAACATGTTCCATCTCTTAGCACCAAGGCTTCAACTACTCTTTGCAGGTCTGCTCCAAACAACTTCTATGAGAGTTATTGAGCTAGAGGTTAACTCAGAAATCCTTGCAGTCATCAAAAAGATAATTCAAAAACTCATTGAATGCATGGCCTGTCCAAATGCAGAGATTCGGCAGAGAAAAGAGGCCGAGGACACGAAACTGGCTAGAGTTACAATGCTGAAAAATAAATATAGAGGTTGTCTCTAATACCATGTGAGGCCACGAGGTTACTCCTCAAATGAATTTGCATTATTTATTTAGGTTTTTCATTATTATATACAAGAAAAAATGAGTGTTCAATTTCCATTTCCTCTATTATTTATTTACATTAATTACAATTTTTCATTGAATTCCTATGATTAGGTGTCAAAAAGTATACGAGAGAATCCTTATGATCACCTTAAAATATTTAACCAATTATGCATGGAAAAGGGCTAAAACATTCCTACTTTCAACCTTGAGTTTCAAACTTTACAACCTCATCTATAAATCTATTAGACCTGCCAACCTATTCGCCAATCTACATTAATATAGCCTCATACCTCCTCTTTACATGTATGAGTTGTAGGAAAGGAACATTCAATTTTTTTATGAAGCTTTGGTAACTTGTATTGATTTCGAAGAGAAAACCCATACATAACTAACTTATGTCCCAACCTTAATTACATAAGTCCAAATCCTTCTTCTTTAATGCTTACCTTTCATGATCTATAGGATGAGATGTCTTGAGGATGATTTTTTTTATCTAGTATCCACTTGAGTTCTCTAATGAACCCTTTCTTTGAAAACCTGATTATTATTCTTGTTTCATTTGTGATCAATAATGTGCAGTAAATCATGATCACCATGACAATGACACCCATGATTATAGCTTTTGTTTTGTGGACATAGATGATTTTACATTTGGGGATGACCGATGTCCACATCCATGTTGTGTTTCTCTTGTCACCTCTCACATATTTTCATGCATGATATTTAACCACACACTGATCCCATCTCCTTTACCTTGTGTTTGAGGTCATGTATGATGATTATAGTGAGGAATGGTTGAGTCATGATGGTATGAAATGGTTAACATGAATTATGATTTATTAGTTAATGAAATTGAGAAAGAGGCCCTTCTTTATGAAAGGTCTTGTCAAGTTTATCAAAGGTACTTGTTTTATATGGATGATGAATGTTTTTCAAAGAACTTCAAAATGAAGTCCTATTTTTTTACTCTTAAGGAATTTAGTTAGCCCAATCTATTTAAAATGAAGTGTTTGGGTTTTAAATGTCTCATGAATATACATATTTTTTATTAATGATATGAGACATGTTCAACACAATAATAGTGTGTTGTTTGAAGTAAAACAAGACCATGATTTGTCTACACTCCTTCATTCTTATAGTTTGGCACACAAACAAACAATTGTTGCTTGGCACATTATACCTTGAAATAAACAGTAATATATGTCGAATTTCAACATGTATGACCATTAGATAATATTGAATCCTTTATTTTGTACATAGGTAAACATTAAAAATTAAACAAAATAAAATAAAATTACAAAATAAGCGAAAAATAAATAATTTTTTTTATTTTTTTTATTTCTTGTTTGGTTTGTTTGTGACACTGTGTCATAATATGATTTCTTTTTATATTATGTTGATTAGTCTAATTTGTAATTTTGATCTTCTTATAATTTGGTTTTTTTTTCATCACATGTTGTGTTTTATTGTCACTTCTACTTTCTTTAATTCACTTTTTCCTAATGCCAATAATCATTGATGAGCATTCCCTATTGTTACAAAGAAATGTGAAGATGAATTTGTGAATTAATTATCAATAATGTACCCACTTTCCTCATGAAAACTAGAAACAATTCAAATCTGTTCTTCCCTCACTATAGTGCTTGTAGGATTTGACCTTGATTCACTAGTGTGAAGGCTCCTTCTCTAAATAGTGGATTTATTATCCTCCCCCTATTTTCTTTTGAGTGTACTTTCTGTGTGCGAGGCCCCTAAGGATTATTCTTCTCCCTCCATGATGACTTCATGTTCTCCTCCTTAATATTTCATACCTTTTACTCATTCTTGCATCCCCTTTTCCTTTTTATCTTTCCCCCTTCTCAGATTCATGATATCTAGAAAGTTTTATGAGTTCTAGTTTGCATGATGCAAACCACCCTATGGACTCACCTAAGTTGATGCACATCAACAATTTAAAAAATTGGCTAGCCATAACAGGTGTATCCCTATTGTCAACTCCATCTATAAGAGTGTGATATGACTTTTCCATCATGGCCCTCCTCCAAATGAAAAGGGTCTCCATAATTATTTTTAAAGAATGCACTGAACAACAAGTGGGTTTGTCATGAAGGATTTTGTTCCTTGCCACCCCTTAGCATGGTCCATAAGTAAAAGTTATTTTGAGAACCTCTGTCAACCCCATTGTTATTCAAGTTCACACTTATATTATTAAAAATAATTTCTCCCCCTTTTCGCTAAGAAACAAAAATAATAATATTTATTAGAAATCGAAATAATTCATGTTCTTTCCATTGAAGTTCCAATTCATAGAGTATGCCTACAATTATTATTTCATTGTTGTTTAATGAATTTTTAAAGATGTTATTATTAAACTACCTTTGAATAGGCTCTAGGCCCTTTGGTCCTCCATCACACTATTCATTGTAATTAATATTGGTATGCATAACTGATTGAAATTTTTATATCATATGAAAATGTTCAAGTCAAAGTATTTTCCTCTACCAAAGTATAGAAGGGGGCTTACACCTATTAAGGTTTTCACCACTACAATACGAGCCTTGATGAGCCTCATAAATGGGTAGTTATATGGGCTCATTTTACCTCCTAACCTAGTCAAATGAACCATTATCTTAGCTTATTGTATGATTTTCTCATTATATTTATGCTTATAGAGTGAGTTGAGTTAGTTATTATGCCATGTGGTCTAACATGTATTTAATGTAGATTATTGATGGATTTCGATGTCAAAGTCAAGGATCTAGTGGTCAAACTGTAGCAATAACTTGAAGTACATAGAGGAGAGGACTTATAGGAGGGAATCCCCCTCATTTATTTCTGCTCACTTCGAATTCCCCTTCATTCATCTCGGAGTACAAGCAGTCGAATCATGCACTAGAAGGCAGCCGAGCAAGTGGAAGATGATTGATAATTACCTCAAGTTTTGGGAGCCAATCCTCCCTTATTTTAAGGAAGTTGTTGGTAGCTTTAGAGGTATTAGTAGAGATGCCTAGGGACTCACTAGTGTCGACTTTTTTTTTCTTTTGTAAACTCTGCTTTTCAAGCTTATTATTTTATGACAGTTTTATGTAATCTTGCTATTTTTTCATAATGAAGGTGGAATCATTTTTGAGCTAGCACTGAGTTTCCTCAGAGGGCTAAAACTTTTGGGTTAGGGTCCAATCCAAGTAGCCAAACTTATCTTTACTTCTATTTGTATGCTTTACCTCAATTTGTAGATTAGTTTCTTGTTAGATGTATTTCTCTTATGATTATGTATAGGCTACTTTTGATGATTTAGTAGCTTAAGTCCATTTTGTGTTTTCTGTTGTAGGTTAAGTAGTCATGAGAGAAGATTCAAAAGGCTAGCAACAGTGCCTTGGCCTCCCGTCCTCCCTTTGGGACCATGATTTGAGGCAAAGACTCTCTTGTTGCCCCAAAAACACAAATTTTCCTCATTGCTAGGACTTCTAGTGTTTGTAGCTCTCTAGTCGGTTGATAGTCTAGTTTTGCTTTTCTTTAGATATTCTTTGTCATGTTCACTTCCTAATTTGTAGTAGTCCTTTTGCATGCTTTACTTTATTACAACATTTCCTTCCATAGATCATAGTTTAGGCCATTTTAATGCAAAACTCTGTTTTTCCTAGGATGCACTCATTTAATTGGTTGCTTGATTTTATTGGTTGACTATTAGTTTCTATGCAACAGATCTCTTCTAGCAGTAGGCTAACTTACCAGCAATCACAACCTCCATTTGATTCATGCCCTATAGGTCTCCCAAACCTCACCTCAATTCTACCCTTGTTTCCTTCATTTTTCATAGAACTTCTTCCTCTCTCCTTGAGAAAAATCGATCATATTTATCTCTTCTCGTGATTCATGGTAGACCTTACGTGCCCTAAGACCTCATTCCAACCTTCATCCACATTTTCCACCCACTCTCACACCCTCAAAATAGTGAAAATTTCTGTCGGCCTCCTGTAGTTTCCCTATTTTCCTCGTGTAGTTTTTCAAAGTAGGCTTTCTTTTGAAGGTTGAGTGCATGAAAAGCCTCTAGGAGGCCACCTAAGACCTCATAGGACATATCCACACCATCCTACATCCTCCCAAGCTCCAAAACCGCCATCTAATGCCACCTATTCGCTGCCACACTCACACACAATAAATTAGATGCATGTTAAATTCACATAAAAACACATAAATATCCAAAAATATGTTTTTTTGTTATTTACTTATAGAAATAGCATCATTAGATGTTGTTTACTTCCTTGAGTAGGTAATGGCATTTCTTTCATGGTTTTCATAGTGTTTTTGGCAAAAGTAGAATTAGCTTGTTAATTAGGGTTTACTAGGTTTTGCTTTACATTTGAGTCTTTCTCCTTTCTACAGTAAGAATAACATATGTACAGTAATCTTTCTTTCCTTTCATCACAGATAGAGCTTCTTCTAAAAGTTGGCTTGAGCTCCTAGTGATCTCACGCCATCTGACCAAGTGACAACCTGCAGTGAGAACTAGTACTTATGCATATGGCACTCATGCTTCCAAGTTTGTTATGAACTACTGGGTTGATAAAAGTAAAGTTGGTAGCCCAAGAGTTGCAACATTCTTGTTGCAATACTAGCGCTCACCACTTTTTAGCGTCGTTTCAGGGAAGCCTCATAGTATTCTGTGATTACTGCTTTCTTCTATTTCATATTGCAAGATTCTGCTAATAGTTTATTTCTGCAAGACTAGACTAGTCATTTCTTTTCTTTCAGTTCTGCATTTCCTTGCTTTCCTTTTCAATTCTACAAATGTCCATTCAGCAAGTTCATTTCAGCTAGTTGCAATTTGTTTTGTTCAATCACAATTTCAATTTCTGCAGGTACTTTCAGTGTAGGGAAAAAGAAACAAAAAAACAACCAATAATATTTCCTTTCATGTCTCGTAGGAGTAGAGATAACTTAGGAAAAATTTTGCCCAACACCCCCACTGCTTCACACAACCAACCTTCTCTCTTCTTCGATGGCTACAATGAAGAAGAATCCTTAAGTGAACATTCACACATATTTGAAGAACCTATAGGGGAAGAAGAAGAAGACAACATTCCTCTCGAACCAATGGCTGAAAACAGAAATGCTAGGGGAAATGGAGCAAGAATATAGGGTACCTTGCCCATTTGGGAGACTAATGGGGACATCAAAATGAAGAATATAAGTCCTTCAGTGGTACCTCACTTCCATGGTCTAACTACAGAAGATCCTGACACCTTCTTGTTCGAGTTTTCTATCATTTGTCGAACTTATGACTATGCAGAAGACGAGCAAAAGTTGAAACTATTCCCTTCTACTCTCAAGGACATAGCACTATGCTCGTTCATGGGATTACCTAGAAACAACATCACAACTTGAGCTCAGATGTAGCAAGCCTTTAACAACAAGTATCAAGACTATTTTAGGTCAAAAGATATTAAAGAAGAAATCTTGTGAATGACCATAGGAAGTGATGAGTCCCTCGAAGACTATGAAGAGAGGTTCGAGCTGAGTTACAAAAGGGCAACGTGTACACTTGACCCTGAGTCTCTGAAGTTGGTCCTCCTCAGGGGAATTCGGGATGACCTTTTAGAAACCCTCCATCTACTAGCTAAGGGCGACGTCTACCGACTATCCTATGGGGACATAAAGCCTCTTTTTAGAAACCATTCTAGAGCAACTAGAAAGAAAGGTAGGGGGAGTCAACCCATAGCTAGTACCTCTTCTTCTAATTCATACATTAAAGGTGAAATTGGAAACATGTTGGAAGACTTCAAGACTGAGATGCTACGGACTCTTTCATGCAAATGGATACCTTACATATCAAAATAAAACAAGAGGAAGCAGAGAGGGCCTTGGCCATTTTTTGCCCTAGATGCACCAAGGGGCATTCTAGGAATGAATGCCCATTGAACTGTATAGAGGTTTGTTCAGTCTGTGAAGAAGATCATTCTACAGATAAGTGCCCTTCCTTGCCTGGAGTTAACGCTATATACGAAGGGCCCGAAGGAGTCACTGAACAGATCTATTACATAAACCAAAGGAGGCCGCATGGACCTAGTCCATACGAGTAGGGGATGCAAGGGACATCTTAGGCATACTACAAACCCAACCAAGTCACCTCCATACCTTCTTGGGGACCCCCTCCTCATCCTTCCTAGTCCACAACTCGTCCTTGGTCCTTCACATCTCAATATCATGCCCAACCAGCCACCCATTCATTTAAATCCTATGTTGAGCCACAACCTTAGTGGAATGCATCTCATGAGGGGTGGAGGCCTAAATACAACTCTCTTCCCAATATTCTGCCTCCACCACCTGCTCAACCACAACCGTTACCTTTTGCTCCACAAAGGCAACCCCAAATGCCTGCCCAGCCAAATCCGAACCTGAATAACAAACACGCTAAGCAAGTGTATAGTGGGGAACCATCATCCCAAAATATGTTGTGGAGATTCGAGAAATTAAATTGCGATATCGGAAAGTCCTCCCAAATAGCCAATCTACACCGAGGGAGGTTGAGGAAGATAAAAAGGAAAGCAAACCTAAATCAAATCCACCCTTTCCTCAGAGACTATCCATGACAATCCAGCCTACCGTAGAAGAGACTGAACTCCTAGGAGAATTGAAACATTTATGTGTGAAGATACCACTTCTCCAAGCGATAAAAGATGTGTCTATCTACAATAGGTTGATCAAAAAGAAGTGCTTTATGCACCGAGGAAGGTGCAAGAGAGATGCCCCAACCATCAATGCCATAGGAAAATTGTCCAACTTGATGTTGGGGTAGATAATATGTCCAAAATATGTGGACCATAGAAGCCCATTGATTTCCACATCAATGGCACAATGGTCTCACATACCTTGATTGATCTCGGAGCTCCCATTAATGTGGTGAAAAAGGAAACAATTCTCAAACTTAACCTCTGAGGCTCCTTGAGCAAGACCATGACAGTGCTGCAACTAGTAGACCGCTCCACAGTGACCCCTGAGGGGATTGTGGAAGATGTGATGGTCTCCATTGATTCTTGGAAGTACCCTACCGATTTCTTAGTTCTCGAGCCAAAGGAAAAGCTCACTAGGTATCCTCTCATTCTCAGAAGACACTAGTAGGCTACAGTTGATGCCTACATCAATTGTTGAGCTCGGAACATGACCATAAAGAATTGGCACATGTCCAAGCAGTTAATCCTATATCCTCCTGCACAACCCTTTCTAGAACATGATCTACCTCTCTAGTTGGAGGAGGAGGATGAAGATGAAGTTTATTCTGCACCACTTTGTACCTTAGAAATCACCATGGGGGGAAAACCACAAGATGAGGATGATATGATTGAAAATTTGATTCAGAATCCACCTCCCAATGTATCACCATTAGAAGACATAGTAAGAGAAACCCAAAAAAACCCCTCAACTAATCTCTATGTGGCTGACCCCACTTCTCGTCATGTTAAAAATATAGAGTTCGGCCGAGAAAGAACATTGAAAATCAATGAACCCTATCTACTTCCGAGGAGAAGGAGCTATGCAGCATACTAAGAAAACATGTAGATGCCTTCGCCTAGAGTTATAAGGAGATTAAGGGAGTGCACCCTTCAATATGTACTCATCATATATACATCAAGGAAGACTGCAAGCTAGTTAGGCAGCCTCAAAAGAGGATGAACCAAGCACTTAAAGATATTGTTAAGGAAGAACTGCAGAAATTGCTTGATGTAGGATTCATCTATTCCATCTCTCATAGTTAATGGGTCTCTCTTTTGGTTCTAGTGCCAAATAAAAATGGTAAGTGGAGAATCTATGTCGACTATCGAGAATTGAACAAAGTGACTAAAAAGGACCATTTTCCTTTACCTTTCATAGATCAAGTGTTAGATGGTCTCATAGGGAAAAAAATTTTCTCCTTCCTAGATGGGTTTAGCGAGTACATTGAGATTCAAATCAACCCGAAAGACCAATATAAGACCACTTTCACTTGTCCTTGGGGTACCTTTGCATATTCTGTCCTTCCTTTTGGTTTGTGCAATGCTCCAGCCACTTTCCAACAAACAATAGGGTAATGGTATCCTAATCATAAGTTTGTATGTTGATGATGTATTATATATGGGTAGTAGTTCTAAGATAAATGATAAATTCAAAGTTGCCATGATGAATGAATTTGACATGAAAGATCTAGGCCTCATGAAATATTTTCCAAGAACGGAGGTTTATGAAAGCAAGTATGCGATTTTCATTTGTGAGACAAAGTATGCACAAGATATGCTAAATAAATTTGATATGATTGATTGTAATCCATCCCCTACTCCAAGTTGTCATGGAGTTGTGTTATGTAGAAATGATGATTTTGATTTAGTTGATGAGACAAATTACAAAAGTATTGTGGGGAGCTTCATATTTCTAACCCACACAAGATCTAATATTACGTATTGACTTTGACTTGTTTCAATGTATATGAAAAATCCATCTAAAATACATATGAAGCAATTTTAAGTAATGTGAAAGGCACTCTAAATTTTGGTATTTATTGCTACTCTTCTCAAAATTTCAATCTTATTGGATTTAGTGATTAAGATTTGGGAGGTAGTATTGATGACCTTAAGTCCACATCTCCACATTTGGAATTTCTTTCTCTTTTTTTTCTAGTTTGATTATCTAGAGCTCAAAGGCACAAACCATTGTTTCTCCTCTCATCCACACAAGGAGAGTATGTTGCAATTACCTCAGCATGTACACAAGCTCTTTCGCTCAGAATATTTCAAGATATCGGAGAAAAGATGATTCAACTTATAGTGATTTATTGTGATAATGTAAGTGGAATCAAGTTAAAAAAGAACCTAGTTCATCACAAGAAGATAAAGCATTTTGACATGAAATATCACTTCATTCAGGATTTGGTGCACATGAAGTATATTGAATTGAAACACATAAATACTAAGGATCTGCTAGGTGATATCTTCACCAAAGAAGTCACAAAAGATCATTTTTTGGCACTACTATATAAGATAGTAAACCCTCATTAAGCATTAAAGGGGAGTTTTCAAGATAATGCTTAATCAAGTCATGTAATTTCTGTTGGGAATAATGCTTAATTGGTTATGTAAAATGCTCACAAAGTAGCCAACAGATTTTGTGTTCACTCCAAAATTAAAGCAGCAGATTGTTAGGGTGGTCACTCGGGGAAAGTAGTGTAAATTAGGTGTAATGTCAATATATTTGTTTCAAAGTTGATTTTATTAATAGTTTTAATATATAAGAATGTAGTTAATAGTTGAATTAATATATGACATTTGCAACATTTCTTAGCTCACACAATAAGTGTGTTTTTTAATTGTTTTATTTTTTTTTTATGTATTTTTTCTTCATACTGTTGGCTTCTAAATTGGGTTGAAATAATTCATTTCATATTCTACAAGTGGTATGATAGGAGTTAAAATTATTTTGGGTTAAAGTTGTATTGTTGGAATTTCGCGAAAGTTAATCATGTCGAATTCTAACCAGATGCTAGTTCGAGAATTTGATGGGAACGATTATGATTATTGGTGCATTAAGATGCTAACCTTTTTTATTGGAAAAGATTTGTGGGAGATGGTTGAATGAGGATATGAGGAGAGAGCTGATTGGAATGCTCTTACAGCGAATGAAAGAACAAAAAAATTTATTGGAAAGGGTTCAAAATAATTCATGTTCTTGCCATTGAAGTGCCAATTCATAAAGGATTGGTACAATGATTGTTATTGTTCTTTTATGAATTTTTAAAAATTTTATTATTAAACTACCTTTGAATAGGCTCTATGCCCTTTGGTCATGCATCACAGTAATCATTGTAATTAATATTGGCATGCATAACTAATTGAAATTTTAATATCATATGCAAATCTTCAAGTCAAAGTATTGTTCTCTACCAAAATATAGAAGGGGGCTTACGTCTATTAAGGTTTCCACCACTACAACAAGAGCCGATATGGTATAGAAAAATTCAAGACAAGACCACCTACCACCAAAGACCTAGGCTTCGCCATCAGATAAGAAAGGCAATGTGATTGTTACATAAATTGCTTATCACGTCCACCGAAAATGAAGGTTGGATAAATGGTTGCAAAGTATTTTTTTTTTCTGAATAAGACTAATTCTATTATCATACAAAAGTGAGAAATACATATGAGTTACAATGGGCAAGGCTATGGAAATTTGAGTGGAAGCCCTCTTCTTGCCCTGATTACATTCCCAGAATTGAAAGTTATCAAAATTTGGAATATGATAATTTGCCAAAGGCTCAACACATTGACAGTGAAGACACAAGGACATTGAACAGACCAAGACACAGACAGAGAGACACATAGACAATTATAGCTGACACGTTGACATAGATTCTCATGCCGCTTGGCCGAATCATAGACATAAAGATAAAAACATAGAAATGCTCTTACAGCAAAGGTAACCAAGAGCAAGCTCATTCTTCATGAGTGGTGTAGGGCACCTCTTCTACTCGACACCCAAATAGGAGAGAATCATAAGATTCTTAGAGAGGGATGACTGCACCAGAGGGCCCTTCGTGAACCGGCTTGCTAGGACGAGCTAGCGCCATAGGACATGGTGAGGGGACGCATTCCTTGGCCAGGCACCCAAGGTCAATTCCACACCCTCCTCCATGAACCAAATGACTTGTTCGTGCCCGAGCCGGATGGCACGCGATGGAGGATTTTTCTCTTCTTTGGCGCTGCCATTCTGGTATGGGCTCTGCCCCATGCTCAGGATAGTCTGCCACGTGAATTGCCTCATCCTGTGTAGCACGAGGTTCAAGTGTAATAGAGATAATAAGGGTTGAATTAGCCTAAGGGCACGGAAGCAAATACTTGAGCGTGGGAGATTCCTCCTTACCTCCTTCAGCTCTTGCGTCTCTACCAGCTCCTCTACCACCTTCATCATTGCTGCCTTGGAGCCGCTGTGGCACCAACGTGACTTCAATGGAGGAGGAGGGCGAAATGTGACCTTGCCTCTCCCTGGAGGCTCTACCTCTGGTGCCCCCTCACCTGCTACACATTCTCTGCATCGCGGGATTTGCCAATTGCAGTCTCAGCCAGGCCGCAGGAGCTGCTTCTGTGCGGAGGACCTGCGCAATTGTAATGCACTAGCAGGGCCTGCTTTTCCCGTCTCTGAAACAGGCTAAGTGAATTCTGGATCCCTTCCCCCTTCCTCCACAGCGCTCATTAGGGATTTCACCTTATGCCAAACCATATCCCCCAGATGAACAGGCCCTCCAACCTTAATACCCTCCATTGCACTCGTTGCCAAGCAGCTTGCTCGAGATGAGGCATTAAATTCCTCTGCCATTGGATTTCATGCAAGGTTTTATCATTCCTTTCAGGGTATTGTCTGTCACCTCTGGGCTGCCACCTGCCCACCTGACCGCCCACCCTCTCAACACTTAGGGCCAATGGCATCATGGAGTTGCAAAGTATTAAAAACATAGAGAGAAAGGATATAATGAGTGTATGTGATGGTAGGTCCATTCCCATGTGCATGAAGTAATTCTGATCGACCTGAAATACATTATATATAAATATACTTACACCTCATACAAAATAGAGCAACAGAAAAGTGATTGCAGTGACAATGATGTAAATATGTTTCTTAGTCATCTCGAGATGTTGAAGTGAAATGATACATTGCATGTGGATCTTTCCCATTGATAATTATTGAATACCACCATGGTTGTCATCATAGTGACCAGGATAATGGTTTTGAAAATGTACAGGCAATAGTGTTATATTTTTGCATGCCATCAATCAATTCTTGCTCAACTCCATATTTTGTTGGACGTCAACTAACATCATTATTATAAAGAAATGGTTTTGCACATCATTTAACAGATCTTAGCCGTAGCCCAAAATCACACAGTAAGGAAATCGAGAATGGAAAAAGATGCAGCAGGTGATTTTTTCCTTTATAAATGTGCTTGTAGTGGATTTTGAACGTTTCTGATCCTTCAAAAGTGTAATGCCAAAACCCTTCTAGGATTGAAAGTGGTTGGCATTGTCTTTGAGCTTCATTTAATTTTGATATTTTTTACCCTACTTCAAATGATAAATGACAGTCTCTACATATTTATTCTCTCTCAATCTCCATTGAACGATAAGATTTCACTAGAGAAACCTGGAGTAGTTGACATTCTATATATATATTAGAATATGAGAGATATTTCATGGGTATGGAAACCACGTTGATCCTAAAACGGGTTTGGAAATTGAAGAAAAAGAACCGATAGTTGATAGGTTAAGAACTGAACTTCAGGCCTTTCTGAAGGCCAAAAGAGCAAACAACTTGAGAAGCGAGGTGAGTTACCACAAAGATGGTGGGGAAGGAGACCAATTTCTTAGAAAGTCACTTGACTCACAGAACTTGAAGAAAAAGAAGCAATAGTTGATAGCTTAAGAGCTGAACTTCAGGCCTTTCTGAAAACCGAAAGGGCCAGCAACTTGAGGAGCGAGGTAAGATACCACAAAGGTGGTAGGGAAGGAGACCTCTCTGCTTGAAAATCACTTGAATCAATGCACTTGAATGGGGATATAAGTGAACCTCAAGATGTTGCAGATAGTGACATGCATTCAGTTGAACTAAAGAAAGACAGTGTTGAGGATAGAAACAGTAGAGGTTACAAATGGGGATATGCATCAGTGTGTAGTATCAATAAAAGGATGGATCGAAAATCCTATTAGCAAACGAGCTCATTCCAGTAGGAAATGAACGACCGAAGGTCCCATGAGAAGTGGAATTGTTTTGACTACCAATTATGGAACAAGCTAGATGCAATAAATGTAACACCAACCAATAGCGACTTCAAAAAGACAAGTGGCAACCTCGTTGATACAACACCATTCATACAATGAAAGAAAGAATTGGGCTTTGCAGGCTATATCACCAGAAAGTTGTAGCATTTCAATGAAGGTTGGAGCTTACGATCAAGAAATTACTCCAAAAAAATCATTGGATTTGAAGATAAGACTGATATAATACGTATAGCAACCTCAACAGAGTAGAAAAAGGTATAAAACTGTATGTGGAGCCTAGAGCAGAAATTCTCCTCAAGTATGTCTTTGGTAACAACATTACAGGTAGAATTATACCATAGCCTATGATGCCATCAATAATTGATGGAGGAACAAAAAGATAATCACAAAAAAATTGACAGCTCTATGAAAAAAATTATAGACAAGAAGATAATGTTGACCACAAAGGATGGCTGAAATAAGCCATTCACCAATTCAACTAACAAAGAGATGAATTGTTTGATTTGATTTTAGAATGGATAATTTACCCATTCTTGTTGTTAAATGTAGGGGGTTTAAAAAGGGAATGTCCAAGTTATAACATGCTAAACCAACCTTCCTATTCTGGTCAAAGAGCACAGAATCATTTATTGAGTTCTATGAAGATGAAAATGAGCAGTGATTGTTTGCAGTGTTTTTTGAAATGTAGTTTCTATCTTATAAGAAAAAATATTTTTATTCACAATAGTTACAGAAGAAAAGTAAGAAAATAAATATTAAATATGAGAATGTATTAAAAAGGAAAGCAATAAATATATACTTTATTTAAATAGAAATTCCTTAAATAGGTACTAAAGGAAAACATTAAGTTATGAGCCCGTGAAAATTAAAAGAATTATTAGAGTTGTTGCCAAAAAAAACTTATACAACTGCCAAGTTTTCATCTAATGGAAAATGAGGAAAATTGAGACCATCCATCACCTTCAAGAGATCTATAGAAGAAAGAAGCAACACAGAACAAGGATTCCCTCTTTTGCATACTTAGGTGTTGCTCATTTCTGAGTGAGACCATGACCAATAGTAAGATTTCCATTGTTGGTTTGCAGGTTGCCTCTTTCAAGTGTCTCCAGGGACATGACTAAAGAGATCCATTGGTTTATAACTTTGCAAAGGTTAAGATTTTTAGTTGCATTTTCTTCATTGATTTACCACTATAGTTGGTATTGACCTCATGATTGTTGTGTAGAATACAATATTCTTACTCACTTGACCAGCATAAAATGACCTTCCCACATTCTAGCATACCCCACAATGCATATCTATGTGGATAACAAAATGCAATAAAAAAGGAATTTTCCTTACTCTCAAATCTCCCTTCAAGAGTTTGAGTTCTTTTATTTTGTAGCCATACTTATTTTAACTTCCTTTTATTTTTTAAGTAATTTGTGTCATTTTAAGCTTAACCAATGTTAATTCACTACAACATGTTTAATTTTTAATGGTTGTTAAAATAGTCCTATTCAATGAGATTTAAGGAATTTCACCACTAACTAGAATAGTATGGTCATGGAATACATGAAATAAACTCCCCAAGGGGTAACAACAATCAAACTAGCCACCTAGTTTTCACATCTAGACTCCAGCTAAAGAGGCTCCAAGAGATTGATCCATCCATAAGTTGAAACTAAAAGAGGTTATATCATGATTTGGTGAAACAGAAATGATTTTGAATTAGGTTTGAATGGCATAGGGTAGACTAGAACATATAGGGAAATTTCATTTACTACTATTTAATCTAGAAATAATATAGTTCTATTACTATTACCAACAAAATTTAAAAATTATAAAAAATTGTGACGTTATCAAACATTTTTTCTTTTACTTTTATCAAGTACTTCAAAATTAGCTTACCACATGGAACCACACATTTACATAAGTCAAGGAGTTTAAACTTTGACCCTAATTGGATGGTTGCTTGAACTCCACACAACTAACCAAAGTTTAATGGATTTTAGGTAATGTTCACCATGCATACATAATAGGAGTATCAGTTTTGTAGGAAAGATCAACCTATTTAAACAACTACATGAAAATGTATTGTTAAAAATTTAAATAACAACTATATGTTTTACCATTTCTAATGATTAAATCATGAATCCTAAATTTTGTTTCATTCTTTTATTTTTTATGTATATTAATTCATTTATCTTATAATTATAACTTTTTGTTTATAACCATTCATTATTGTAATCAACTTGGAGTAGCTTAATTGGCAATGCCCTTGGAAATGGGTTCAAATCTTGTGCTATTATGTTGAGAAGTTGGATATGATAAAGATGTAGTCCTAGCAAACATACAAAAGAAAACATTATTGTAAATTGAGTTTTCATAACATATTCTTAATCATTTGAGTAATATCTAGTGTATCTGTATGTCTCCTTTCTGCATTAAAACATTTTATTAAAAAATATTTTGCTTCATTTGAAATGAAAAATGTTAAGAAAAAAAGTAAATAGATATTTTATATTAAAAAGACAATCTCAATTTAAACTTAATTTGTAATCAAATTTTAAATATATTAACTAATACCATATTTTATAAATTAGTTAAAATATTTCAAATATTAAAAAGAAAAATTCAATGGTAATGATATTGATTGGGGATATACAAGGAAGGATATAATAATACAATAATAGAGCAGAGAAAAAAAGAAATTGATCTACTTAATTCATTCCAATCAGTTGATCTATCACATAGCTTGCAACTAAGGGATTTTATATCATCATTAGGTGAATCACACATGAGTTTGAAATATGTTTGAATAGAATTGTGACAGCTCAAATGAGAAGGAATATTTCATCTAATTCATCTTAATCCTCAAATTATAATAGAGTTTCATTCCCACCAACTCCATTTCCATTGCTAACAAAATTTAGAAATCATCCAGGATTGTCAAAATTTCATGCATTTTATTTTCTTTTTCTAGATATATTGACTATTTGTAAATTATCTTATCACATTGAACCACAAATATACAAAATTCAGGAATTTGATATTTGGTCTTCCTTAGATTGTCACTTGCTCTCCACACAACTAACAAAAGTTTAATGGGTTTTAGGTAGTGCTCATGACCCATAAATAATAGGTGTATATAATCCCTCATAAAACTAAACCTACTAAAACAACAAGAAAATGAATTCTGGAATATTGAAATGTGGGTGTCATAAGCACTATTGGTTTTCTCAATATAAATCTTGACCATTATTTCACCAACAAAAACTATCTTCACCATTAGTTCACCACTACAATAAATGAAATTTTAATATTGAGTGAATATAGATTTCCCAAAATTGTTAAATAGTTGAGAGTGAATATAAATACTGTTGTTTTATTACTTTAATTTTTTATATATTACCATTCATTTGTCTTATAATTTCAATTTATTCGTAGCTCATTGTTCTAAATATAGGTCTAGTTTTGGTATTGCTGTATAATAAACTTTTAGTTATTTGAAAAATATGTAGTGTATTGAGATGTTTTCTTTGGCCATTACAACATTTTATTAAAAAAATATTTACTTCATTTACTAATATTTCAAATACATAATAAAATAATAAATAGACAATTTTAAAAAATAATGTTAATTTAATTGTAATTTATAATAAAATTTTAAAATTAGAAGCAATACCTATTTATAAAGTAATTAAAAATATTAATAAATATTTTATTTACTTTGAAACCCTAATGAAATAAGTATAATTGTACTCAAACAAATTAAAGGTAAAATATTTCATTGAAAAAATAATTAGATCAGAGAAATAACCCACTAAATTCTGAATATGTAAATTTCAATTCTACTTCATTTACTTCATTTCAATTTAAACTTAGCCCTCTACAGAGAGGGCATTGATTTGTGTTTCTAAACAATTGGGCAGCACATTGAGGATGCAGAATGTGGGAACATGGCAGTTGTACTACGTTCTTACCATCCTCAAAATCCTCCAAACAAATTGTGCACATTTCTGCTCCTTTTACATCGTTGGCTTCTACATTGTTGAATTGAACGACAGGTAAACTTGCTACCGTTTCAGCAGGCAGCCCAACAGGCAGCCCAACTGTGACAATACCCAAAGACTCTAGCAATTCGTCGAGCTGCGCCAGGAGCTGGTCGGCAGTAAGTTCATCATCACTGGTGGGGAGAACGTAATAGAATGAAAAGTAAGAGGTTGCGCTTCAAAACGATATGGTTTCAGCTAAGTAGCATTCCTTGCTCTAAAGTCAAAATGTCACTTTTATAGTGACAATGTAGGGCAACTTGACATCGTACAGTGCTGGACGCTAATGCAGTACAAGACTTTTAGTGAGCATGTTCGTGAACTTGAGCAGCTTACTCTCCATACAAAGGAGGAGCCATGGTTATCAAAAAACCGGATTTTATAAAGAACTTTAAATTAATTATATTCTCTACATGCATTCAAAGCTCCTTCCGTGACGTCATCTGGATTCTTGGGTCTCTTTTACAGTTTTTCAGTAAAAACCTCTAGATCCTCCTATCTTTGTTTTGCTTCTAGATCCTCAATTTCTAGATCCTCCTATCTTTGTTTTGCTTCTTGAAATCTCTTTTAAAGTGATCTCGCCAATTAAGATAATATCCCTTGTGCAATCAACCAAATATATCTTTTAATCAAACGTTTTTATGTGTCCTCACCTGCTATCTAGTAGAAATCTCAGATTTTGCATCTTGAAATCTCTTTTGAAATCCTCACTCATTAAGATAATATCCCTTGTGCAATCAACCAAATATATCCTTTAATCAAACTTTTTTATGGTTTTGGTTGTGAATCTACAAATTCATGAGGTGATTACTTTTCATGATTTTTTTGAATATAATTCATTATTTATATTGAGTACCTCTCCTCTCAGATACAAAGTTGAAGTTAAGTAACATTTTGAAGTGTATTTATTAGTTGTATTATTTATCCCTAAGGTGGAATGTTTTCATTTTCTAATATCAAACAGTCACAGGGCCAATTTGGGGTTAAGGCTAAATCACAATGAATTTTGGTGGGCAAGGAAAAATGGTTTTGACCCCATTGGTAAATGGTTAATCAAGAGACTCAAAAATCAAACAAGAAGAATATAGTGTAACATTTTGATGCTTTGTGCATTTTGGTTTTATTAACTCTTGATAAATTAAATGTTAAGATGGAAGTATGCTAATAATTAATATTAATGTTAATTATTAATTAATGTTAGTAATAAAAAACTAGATTAATCTAATACCTATAATTTAGTCATTTATTTGACATTATTTATTTAACAAAAACTTTCCTTACATATTTTTAATGGGTTTAATGGTTAAAAAGAAGTGTTTTCTCCTAACATGTAGCATACTCAAACTCAAGGGAGACAAAACATTATATTGTCTTTCTTGCTTTCCTATTAAGACTAGATTTTCTTTGTTTGTTTCCCTT
>APFE030162957.1:0-15193 GCA_000404065.3 Pinus taeda
TTCAGTCTCAAACCCTATCTCTATCACACCTCTTGCTTACTCACTCTATTCTCGATAATCTCTCTATCATTAGATTCTTTCCTCTTTTATAAATCAAATCCTATATTAACTGCATTGACAAATCAATCTTTATTTTTATCACCCAACCATTAAATCCATATTCTCAAGCTGTGATACACATCTATACTAACACTCATCTCTTAGTCTAAAAATAATATAGTGATCTAATTATTACAATAATTAAAGCAAAGGTAAATTCGAGAGATCCAACAATCTAGATTTGGGAATAAGAAGACTAATCCAAGAAACTCAATGATTATTATGAACTTCCATATCTTTTCCAAGAATGACATAATGCTCGTGATCCTACAAAATAACTTATATCAACCATTTAACTCAATCCTACAACAAGAAATCATTAATTCTAAATGTAGAAATAGAAAGAAATAAAAACAAGAGATGCATGTGAATAAGAAATGAAAAGAAGGAAAGAAAATGATACAAAAGGGTTCTGAGGTTCCTGGGATGGTGAGGCCCAAGGAAACTTAGAGATCTATGGAGGAGAACAAGATTTAGAAGCTAAACATGACACCAATCTTCATTATTTTCATCAATAGCATTACATCCCTGCAAGAAAATACAATGGAGCTGCAAGAATACAAGCTCTCTCCACCCTAACACTAATGAAAAAAATCTCCCTAAAGGAAAATTCAACTTGTTACTTATAGAAAATGATTAGGAATCATTTCCCATGAATGGGGGAAGCTTTCCCAGTGGATCTAGTCCCCTTGATTGGTGGAACACATTCCTAGATTTTCTCAATCATTGGAGTTCCACAATTTGTGCCATAATTCCATAATATCTTGTTGACTTATTATTTATTATTGATCCTCCAGTAGTAGGGAACAAGTCCCTAAGTTATCGCCTCCTCCAAGTCTTCATAATCTACCCAATATTCTCATAATATTCCACAAAAAATATATAACATTTGGCACAAATACTCAATTATTCATAAACCTTCCTAATGAATATATTAAAGTTAAAAATAAATTATCTAATGCAAAAAGAGAGGTTTAATGTGTTGAAGGATGGTCATAGGCCATAAGTTATTGTTTAATTTATAGGCATGGGCCTTAATTTATGTCTAATTTAGAGGCCCATCACATTGCCATCAAAGGCAGAAGGTTGTTGTTTATAATTAACACTGTCCTAACAGAATTACTTTAAAACCTCCAAAAGGATTGATGCCATTTATTGCTAGATAAATTCTTGAATTCCTTGGCTCATTTATTAAATGTGGCCATTTTACCTCAATCTCTTTCCAATATTTACTATCCGCAAGCATACGCATGACACCATCTTGGCTCCTCCCTTGTGCATGATCATCCATATATTTTTCCAACTCCTTGCATTTGAACATTCTCTCAAACCTTGGCTTTAGTGGAATGTGTCGTAGTACTTTATAAGGAACCTTCATGGATACTTGATCTTGACAATACCTATTTGTGTGACACATTGGGCATTGTTGTAAATTTTCATTCTCTCCATAGTACAATATATGGTCATTTGGACATGAGTGATATCTCTTGTACTCCATTCCAATGTCTTTAGTTATTGAAGATACTTCTGTATGAGAATGAGGCAACTTGTTTTCCTTTGGAAGTATTTTGTTTGCCAAAATTATGCATAGTGCAACAAATGATTTTGATAAGTATACACAATATTCAAAACTTTTAAGACATCTAGAGCATTGATTTATAGGAATATCAATCGAACCTTAATATATCAGTAAAGCATGTATTTTTTGTTCAACAACAACATAAGTGTTGCCAATATATAAGAGTTAGCATTTGCATAAAGAGTTGTCCTAGCCAACTGAGCTAGGGGTGAATCAAAAACTTCTTCAAAAGATGTGTAGAAGTCTTGGATAAATTCATTGACACCAGCCTCATTTATTTGTGAAGTGGCTTCATTCATCAATGTGTCTTTTCCTTCATCTTGAGAGTCGATATTATAAATATCATTCATTGCTTCTTCAAGAATATTGGGAACTGGAAGCGAATTTTCATAAATGAAAAAATCAAATGAAATGATCAATAATAATGTGCATATTTATTTATTATAAGAATAGCAATTTCTTAATTATAGTGTACATCTTCTATATAAACTTCATGGTCCAATCTATGGATACCAACAAGCCTTCACTTCTTTAGTTTCCTCTTTTGCACATTTTGTAACTGCAATATATCATTTCATTTAAGTATTCATTTGTACCTGGAGTAGGTGTTGTTACCCATTCATTTGAATATTCAGATGATGATGTGCTATTTCATTGAATGCACCATGTTTTTTAAACAGTAAGACTGCAACTTTTAACTTGAGTATTACTTCTTTTTCAAGAGAACATGACCAATGAATAAACCTAGGGTGTGAATCTATGAATATGTAGTTTTTCAGTTTATTTTTTGGCTCTTTGATCACTTGATTATTTTTAATTTTGTATTTTTGTTGTTTCAATGTAGTGTTTAGTGCTTCTGTAGGAATTAGATATGAAAAAGATTTAGGTCTAGGTTCAAAACCTTGAATAAAACTCTACCAATGTGTTGAGTGAGCATTGGAGATTTGTCCAACACTTTGAGGTAAGTTTATTAGAGTGTTCGAGAAAGCCTCAAACCCATCACAAAAAAACTTTTGAAGGATCGTTTTAGAGTTATTTCTAAAAATAAATCCAACCTCTAACTAAACGAACAACATAAATACTACAAATACCAAAAGTAACATAAATACCTAGTCTGCCATTTTGTATAGAATAACATAATAGAAATCTACAAAGAAAATTTTTCATATGCTAGTTAGGATCATTACATAAATAAATGTTGAAATATATGACATGTAAAGCCATAAAATTATTCTAAAATATGTTGGTTTAAGCTTTTATGCATGTAATTTCATTGAGGCAGTCATGTGATTGAAGTAAGTTTTCCATTTATCTAAATGGAATACTTGACCTAGGTGCCTTAACTCCTTGTTTTTCCCTAGCTAGTACGATAAAGACATTTATTGTTGTTATAAGACTGTATAAGCCTTACAATCAAGGTTTGACAGATTTTGATAAACTTTTAATGTTCTGTTTTTTATTATAATTTTTTCTCTAAATAGGACTGTATAAGACTTACAATCAAGGTTTGATAGATCAGTTGTTGTGGCAATATCTTTGAAATTATAAAAAAAGATATAAAAGAAACAAATATGATAAGTCAAACACAGAAAGAATATTTATGATCATTCAAACAGAGAAAGAAGATTTGTTAATGCAGAAAGTGAAGATCGGGAAGAATGTGCTTAGAATGGTTGAAACTGAAGGCCAAGAAGAATGCTTTTAGATTTCCGAGTAATGGAGATTTGCCCTTCACACATAATAATGTCACCCTTGCAAGCATGGAGTTAGGTTACAAGCCCACCATATATCTCCAAATAGGTTTGAAGAAGTTTGTGACATGGTACTTGAGCTATTGCGATGTTCCTAGTTTGATGTATTGATGAAAGAATTGAAACTGCTAAATGATACATTACCCCATCAAGATTTATGTACTACTGGGATTTACCATATTGTGAATGAAAATATTGAAATTATTGAATGACACGTTCTCTACAGAAATTACTAAGGAATAGTATTACTCACCAAATAAGACAACAATTATGTTGAATTAAATTGTATGATGGAGGAAGAAATTTATTTGCTACGGGAAAAATCGCCTTAGATAACTAAATTCCTACACATCTAGTTTCTCTCAAAGTTTCTGAATATTGTCCAATTTGTCAAAATGTCTTACACTAAGTTTGTAAATAGGACTTGTCAATCACTTGAAGTACAACATAGATGAAAGTGATTTCCATTTGGCAATTACCAACTTTAATTTCTCAAAACAATCAAAAGTAGAGCACAATCACATTTACCCATCTAGATCTAAATATAAGCATTAATATAGACAAGGGCATGTTTATTCATTTGCATGTAAAACAAATATGTTATTGTACTATTGAGTAGTTGTCCAATTAAGGGAGTTCTGAAGATCAATTATCCTAGAGGAGACTATGAAAATATGACCTATTCTATATGTTATAGCCATAGTCTAATGAGGCATCATTTTTTCCCAGAAAACAATGAAAATTTAGGCATGATATTCATAAAATTCGATGGAAAATTTTGGAAATCTAGGTCACAACTATTCATCTTGAAGATTTTGGTTTCCCTAGGGGTTTTGATGGCGCTGAATCCATTCCACCATGAAAAAAACCATTCATACACTCCTACTATTATATTAAAAAAAGACAAATGGCCAAATTCCAACAATTTTTTACCGTCTGACGAAAATTGACACCTCGATAAACAATGGCATGTGTTATATTCTTTTAGTACTTTTACTGTCATGTTCCTATAAGTAAACTTTCAAGGAGCATATCTTTTGTCTTCTCTTGACTGTTGTTTCTAGATTCCTGTTATATTTAAAAAAAAAAAATGGCTAGATTCCAACAAATTTTACCATCTGGGAAAAATTAACTTCTTGATAAACAACAACATATGTTATATGCTTTCACTACTTTTACTGTCATGTTCCTATAATTCAACTTTCAAGTTGCATATCTTATGTCTTTTGTTCACTGATGTTTTTAGATTCCCGAATCCATTTCCATTTTGAATGATGACTTAAGAACATTAGAGTTAAATTTCCTTTTAATTTAAGGTAGAGAATAACTAACGTGTGTTTCAATTTATTGGTCTGATACAGTTATGAAATTTCCAGTAGACACCACTACTAGGGATATGGGTGTTGTAAGGTCAAAACTCTTTTAGTGGTGGTTTCTTCCTTTATACAAGCTACCTCTAATTTGCAGGCTTTTAAACATAAAGGTTGTTGACCATGTAAGCCAAGATAGACAAGAACTTGTAATATAATGATGATTATGGATATGTATGTCTATTTAGTATTTGTTGGCATTATGTTTTTGGTATGGTTATATGTTACAGATGTTGTACTTGATGGCAACACCCATGGCATGGCTCTCAATATGATGAGAATTAAGAAGTACGCAGGAGAAAAGTTCACGGAATTTTATGCAGAGAAAAGGTTATTTCATGTGGGAAAACTTACCTTTGGTCCATGGTAGTTAGTCCTTGGAATTTGAACCTATGGTTTTTGGACCATGGCATCTCGACAGACGTGTTGATCCCTAGTATTGAGTTGATGGTATTGGTTTGTTATGGTTTTGGCCAATGGTATTGTTTTATTTTATTATTATTATTGAGCCCCATGATCCATGATTTGAGGAAGAGCTTGCCTATATAAAGCAAAGGAGATCATTTGGCTTAGGCATGCTTTTGGGTTGAATATCTTAAGATTTAAAATATTGGGTTATTGTTTCAAAAGCTCGATCTATATGAAAGTGAAGTGGAAAGCGAATCTGTGAAGGGTGATCTCTCGAGCGCTGCAGCTGCGGAGGCGCCGCAGGAGACGCCATAGGAGGTGCTGCAGGAGACGCCACAGGAGGCGCCGCAGGAGACACCGCAGGAGACGCCGCAAAAGGTGTTCTGGGTTTAGTTTTCTGTTATTGTGGATCTGGTTATCTGGGTGACCTGGTACTTGATGATCATTTGATATTTATGGATCGAGTTTGAAAATTTATGAAAAGTGGTCCTTGAAAGAAAAGAAGTATGGGGTTGTAGCGCCCTTCCAGGAGAGACTGGAAAACGAGAGAGAGTTGTAGCTCTCTGCAGGTTGCAGCCTGCGTACTGGTAAAGGACTGCACCAGTACAAGACCATTGTAAAAGGAGTTTCTAATTTGAAAGAAGATAGAGACATATTGCAGCAGGTGGTTTTCATCCACATTGGGTTTCCACCTTATATCTGGTGTTCTTTGATGTGACTGTATGTTTTTCTTGTTCATGCTCATTGTTTTATGGTACTGATATGCAAAAATAATTCAAAGTATAAATAAGGAAGAATTGTTAAAAGGACTAGATAATACTGATTCACCCCCCCCTCAGTATTATTTTCAACAGAAGTTTCTTGAGATTCTTGGTGACATCCTTGACATTTTTGGAGGCCTTGAATGTTTCTCCACTAGGATCATATTTCTCTTCTAGAATGCACATCTCATAAGTTGTAAGAATTCTAAGAAATTGCTCCATAATGAGAGTGATCAAGTTATCCATCTCCTCAATAGAAGAAACCTTAGGGTTAAATCTTGCTGGTAAAGCCCAAAAGATGATCAAAATAATGACTTCATCTTCAAAATTTTCATCTATGCTCTTCATGATATTGGTCACTATATTAAGCCTTCGAAAATACTCTCCAACAGTTTTCTTTACCCTCATTATCAAACTCTCAAACTTCATCCTATAGGTTTGAAGATTAGATTTCTTCAATTTCTTATCACCTTCATAGCTATTCTCAAGTTTATCCCTTAATGTTTTTCGTTGATTTACAATGCATGAATTTTATCATCTCATTCTCACTAAGCCTTGCCAAAATAACATTTTTGTCCTTGGCATTGGTTTGAAAGATCTTCTTTCCATCAAGGTATGATGGAAGTACATTAGGAAAAACATACAAATACACCACAATAGAATAAAAATTAACACCTAAACTTATGAGGTGCCCAGGCATTCTCATCTTGCATAGATTGTAGTTCTCACCATAAAAGTTTGGAAGCTTCACATCATGTTCAACAATTTTCCCTTCTCAATCTCTCCTTTCAGTTGCTAAGCTACAAAAAAGGAGCCAAATTTGATACCAACTGTTAGACACAAGTAATAATAGGGTGGGGATAGTGAACTAGTATTACAGAAATATTATAAAATTATGAAAATTAAACTGATTGAGAAATTCACTTGAAAAAGATATAACAAGATCATTCACATGCACAATAAAAACACAATCAAGCATCCATTAGAGAAATTTTGAGGTCTAAAATGGGTATCAAAATAAAAATGTATGGCCAAAATCAAATTTATAAGAACCAATAAGATTCAATATGATGACATCAACCATGGGGGATGATTCACCATTTTTGGAGTAAAAAGGTAAAAAAGAAAAAGAAAAAGGAAAAAACAAAGTACTTTTTTAAGCTTTTATTTTCAACTTATCTCCCTATGGTTTCACTCAAATTTTGAGTGGGAGAACTAATTGGATGCATAATTTAATTACTCATCCCAGGAGTACCCATGTTGCATACTTTTGTTGGACCCTGCTACAAGAAAAATCAGAAATACATGAAAAACATGATTGCAATCATAATTTTTCATGTATTTTTCATTTTTCATGTATCAGGGTCCAAACAAAGTATGGAACATAGGTAATCCTTATATTTGGAATTAAATTATGCATCCAAAAAGTGTTCCTACTTGAAATTTGAGTAAAATAGTAGAGAGATAAGTTGAAAATACGAGTTGGAAAATTAGTTTTTTCCTTTTTTGCATCCAAAATTTGATGATGTCATCTAATATTATTTTATTATTTACACTATTATTTTATCATATTCCTCGGGAGGTCCATTATAGACCTCAAAATTTCTCTAATGACATGTAGATGCTTGGATTTTAGGTGGAACGACCCCCCTCTAGGCAAACAAAACCATCAAATTGTTTGCTTCTTCTTCTTCATATTATTTATTGCTTCAAAATATTCTCATTTACATTACATCAACTAGCCACTAGTAGAAATGGAGCACCCACTCCTTGAGTGAACTGAGAAATTTTGGTCACAACCAACTTGGAGCACCCACTCCTATAATAGACAATCAACATGCACTTAGTTTGAAGCCCCTACTCCAAGTACAAACAATTATGCAGATAAGACAATATGATTCAGAAATGAGTCTCTGCTTCATAAAAAAATATAGCATCAAATAAGAACACTCCTTCAGCCACAACTCCACACTCCAAGTGAGAGAAAAATATCCAACACAACTTCCTTCAAACTGATATTCAATCTCTACACACAACTTTAAAACACTACTGATGATTAATTTCTGAAGCACACTACAATACTGAAGCTCTAAACTCTCTACTACAATCACTGGATTTTTCACATTCTCTCCATATACACTCACTCACTCACAGTACTAGAGAACTGACCAAATCAACTTATTGCTTTCACATAGTTGTAATTTCCTAAGATGGTTAAGACAATAATTGTTTTTGGTGGTGTACTCAGAAAATGTATTCACACACTCAAATCTGTCTAGATCAATCCTCTTAACTTAATATAGCCACTTAATTTACTTAATAAGGAATATTCATCACCTTAAGCACCTTGTACATGTTAGTTAAATTATTCAACCCATTTATCAACATTCCCAAACAAAACATTGTTGGAAACACCAATAAAATAAATTGAGGTGCACAAGGAATCTAAGGAAAATCACCAAACCAAAGTAGCACATCCTCTATTATGCTATATTGGGTTATAACGCTCCCTTCAAAGCCTCTACCTAGTGTTAGTAATGTTATGTCTATGTTATATTTCCAACGTTACCCATGCTACAATATCCTTCCTTAATGCAATTGACAATTCAACTTCAAGGGGATGAATAAGACATTGTGATAAGTTCTCCCAAATATTTTGACATCATGACATACAATAATAACCTTCAGAAGACATGCCAATGTCTAAGTACATGGAAATGGACACATAGTTACAAGGCCTCTAACAAAACATGTAGCCCAAATTCATATGAGAGCTTGATGCACCATGACAACTCTCTTGCAAACTTTTTGAGGCTACTACAACACTTTACATATCATGGCACCCTTTAGAATGAATACATAGGAAAAAAAATTAACACATAGATACTCATGAATTCATGATTTAAAAAAGGTGACATTAATGGAAACACAAACATGCCCACATTTTTTTCTACCTAAAGTTGATTGTTTAGCTGATCTCTTGGAGAACTAACTTGTCATCGCCATGAATGCATATTTTGCAACAGGTAATGTAGATCCTAAGCATGTTATTCTTTCATCATAAAGTAGCACCACTCATCCCAAGAAAGCACCATAAAGAGGGACACAAAGAGAATTACTAAAAAGGCCATTGACAATGTCATTGCAAGAGTCCCTATCCTATCAGACACATAACGTTATATTGGAAAGGGTTCTACTGTCACATGGATCACCATCAAAGATAAATTCAGTTCAATAGAGTTCGTACAAGATATGGAGGATAGGGAAGTGTATGTGAACATACTAATCAGCCTCAGTATTGCAACAATAATTTTGTAACTTCCATGGCTACCAACTTGAATTATCAACCCAGGGTTCATACAAACTTAAGAGGTGTCGACACTATATACACAACATATAATGTGTCCTTCTTTTGTTGATCTGATGTAATGGAGGGAATTTCATGAAATAAAATCCTAAACTAATTGCAGAGATGGAAATGCTACTTGACCAAATGTAGACACTAATCCTCATTGCAAAAATGGAAATCAAACACTAACCTAATTGCAGGATGTGAAAGGTGCATTGAAGAGGGAACCTAGCCTTAACTTAATAATAAAGAAAGTAAACGAATATTACATGCATAAAGGAAAGAGAATGTAATCAATCACTACATTCTAAAGAGGTCATATCCGTTAACAAAATTCATTATATACTTCATGTAGAAATCAAGGAAATCATTATTGTGCTATCCAATTCATCAATCTATCCATTAACCCAAATTGTTGAGATGTGTTGTAGGGGTAAAAAGAAAACCCCTAAGTGGTATTTGGCCTTCTCCAATCTTGGATTTAGATCCTAGGGGTAATTATTAATCTATACCAACTCAAAGTTTCATTTGGGATAAAAAATGGTGAAGAAAAGTGATGGTACAAGTTTGCTATAGGCGATTGCTACATGGGGCTAAAAGAGACCTGTAATACTACATGAGCAAAAATATTGCTAAATTACCAAGTAAATACAAATAAAATGGGATGGAATTTTTATTTATTAATTATTATTTCTTAGGTATCTATTCCAAGTGGAATAAATCCAAAATACCTTTGTTAACATGTGCTAAAAAATAGTAGAAAATTACTACTCTAAAAATTAGAAATTCGAGAGTTATTGATCTAGTTAACCTATCAAATGCCTAACCTAGTCAAGTGAAAATGAATTGGGGTAAACATTTTTATTAACTTGATTTTTTTTTTTTATTTCCTAATAAAAGTGTAACGAACTCAAATTAACCTCATTAACATGTTCTAAAAAATAACAGAAAATTATTACTATTTTGTTACAAGGGACTTCCAAAAATTCTAGATTTGTGAACTAGTAAACGAATCCAAGTATCTCAATGATAAATATGACTTTTAAAAGTTGCTATAAGGATTAATAATGCTTGTGACTTTGTAAATAACCTGAAGAATAACTTAATTCAATCATTTAACCCAATTCTACAACGAAATAAGCATCAATACTGAATGCAGAAATAGCAAAAACAAGAATAAGAGATGCAAGTGAATAAGCATTGGAAAGAAGAAAAGAAAATTATACAAAAGGGATATGAGGCTCTTGGGATGTCCAAGCCCGAGGATATTGAGATTACTATGAGAAAGACCAAGCTTTAGAAGCTAAAAATAGTACCAAACTTCATTATTTGAATCAATCCAAGTACATCCTTACTAGAAATGAAATCGGAGCTACAAAAATACAAGTTTTCTCCACAAGAAGACTAAAAAATACATGCCTCTAGAGGAAAATTCGAATTGGCACTTATAAAAATTGATGGGGAAGTATTTTCCTTGAAAGGAGGAATATTTCCTCTCCAAAATCCATCAAATAGTGGATTTGGTTCCCAACACTAGGAATTTGCATGAAATGACAATGAACAAACGACTAGATTTTCTCAATCACTCAAGCTACAGAATTTGTGCGATAATTTATATCTTTTAGTATTAATAAATCTCATATTAATAAATAAGGCATTAATTTATTATGGCCTCTCAATGATGAGCAACATATTGATATATGCTACTCTAAAATTTCATATGCACATAGTCATGGCATATTGTGGTTACATGCCAAGATGTATAATAATTTATAGGAAGCCTTGTTAAAATAAACCGTTAGCTTTGTAAGAATGATAAGCGAATAAGGAAAATAGATGTAAACACCATATCAGTAGCTTTGATGCTCTCACTCGTCCTTTGTTGACATCTTTTCTAGGCCATTTATCCAATATATGTACCTATATATACAGATTTTGGTATAACTTGTCTTTAAGGGTTTCATTTTCTTGGAGAGTTTATTTATTAGAGTGATACTTCATGTGATCATGCGAACATTGATTTATTGTAATGATACTTCCTACAAGTACTTACTCAAATTTAGGGAGAGATATATGTTTCTAGATTTAAGACCTCTGTGGTGTATTTCTTTTGACTTAGTTACTGGAGAATCCACAGTAAGAACCATTTTCTGCCAACGTCTCAAATCCCAACCGGGATCGATCATCAGGACTACTTGAATGCTTGATAGAAGAAGAGCTTAATTGAGAGATTAAATAGTAATGAGGAGAGTAAATTGAGATGAATGTCGGCTCTCTTTTTTAAATAATAATTTTTAATTAATATAATATTGTATGTTGATATTAACACAATTAAATTAATATTAATTCAATTAAGAATTATAAATTTTAATAATTAGTACTTAAATTTAATATAATAATTATTAATATTAATGAATAAAAATATTATTATTAATATAAATAATAACTAATAATAATTAGATTAATAATATTAAAATTGAACAGAATTAATAATAATAAATTAATCCTATAAATTGTACAATATAATATTTAATATATAGAATATGTCAGTACAAATTTTATTATGATTTATAACAAGAATATTATTAATATATTGGTATTATGAATAATTGATAGTGTAATGTATAATATTAAAATTATTTAAAATGTTTAATAATAATAATAATATATATATTAAATTGATATATATAAAAAAATCAATATAAATAGTTAATAATTGATAATTAATATCAAGACCTAATAATTAATATTAATAATTAAAATAGTAAATGTTCAATTTTATAAATAGTTTAACTAATTAATAGATTTTAATTAATACTTAATAATCATGATTTAATGTTTAATTATGTACTAATTATTATTATTATTATACTTAAATTATTATAGCGAGGTTACTAACTTACTAAGATTAGAAGGGGGGAGAGGTAATTCTACCATAGAATGCTAAACCTCAGAAGTATTGGTGACCTTAATTTCTCTGATTAGGGGAAGCCAGCTTCCACTAATCTCCATACCATTGTCTCTATTGAGATTATGTGGGTGTTTGATAATTTCAAGAACTTCTCTAATCTTTTGCCTATGATGTTGTTCTTCCCCAGTGATAATTGAGGCGCTTTCCAAGTAGACATGGTGCTGAGTTTTTGAGGAGTGTTCTGCCAGGGCCGAAGTACAAGACCTTTCATTCTTAATATTAGCTCCATGTTCCTTGAGTCTAGTCTGTAGGGAGCGACCTGTTTCACCAATGTAGCTTTTTCCACATGAGCAATCTATTTTATAGACTCCCTTAAATTTATGTCTATCAATACTATCCTTGACAGATCTCATACCTTTCCTAATAGTTCCAGGTGCTGAGAATTGCGTGTTTATGTTTTTCTTCCTCAGGATTTTAACAATCTTATCTATAACTCCATGAATATAAGGTAGAAAAACCCTACCACACTGAGGTTGGTCTTGGTCCTTAGGTTCATGAGATAACATCCTTCTCTTGGCTTTATCTATGGCTCTTTTAACCTCATTTTCTTTGTAGCCTATACTCTTAAAGGTTGAGACTAAATGCTTCTTTTCTTCACTCAGATGCTCAGCGTCAGAAATTCGAAGGGCCCTAATAGAAAGAGTGTTTAGAACACCAAATTTCTAGGCTGGGTGATGGTGGGAATCAGTGTGGAGGTAACTTTCTGTGTGGGTTGACTTCCTGAAAACCTTATGCCCTAGGGAGCCATCCTCTTTCCTAATGATTAGAACATCTAAAAATTGGATGCTCATGTTTTCTTCAAGCTCCATAGTAAATTTTATTTTTGAAGAGATGGAATTTAGGTGAATAAAAAACTTATCAAGCTCTGTTTTACCATGTGTCCATTTTATATTAGTATCATCAACGAATCGCTTCCACCATGCTGGCTTCAAAGGGTAAGATTCTAGGTCCTTCTTTTCAAAGTATTCCATGTATAAGTTGGCCACGATTGGCGAAATGGGTGATCCCATTGCCACTCTAGATGTTTTCTCATAATTTATTCCTTGGAAGGTGAAAATAGTTGATTGCAAGCAGATTTCGGCCAATCTTGCAGTTCCCAACCTATGAGCTCGCTAAGTATGTTGCAAAAATCCTTAAGCCCCTTGTTGGAAATATTGATTCTTTCATCAAAGACTCCCATGAATTTGTGAATCTTATTAAGAATGGGAAGATAGAATGTGATGACATCCTTGTTAGCTTTGACGTAGTGTCCTTATTCACCAAGATTCCTCTCGATGAAGCCATTCAGGTTATAATAGATGTTACTGATCTAAGAACTGCAAGATTGGTCGAAATATACTTGTGATCAATTGTTTTCACCTTCCAAGGAATATATTATGAGCAGACATATGAAGTGGCAATGGGATCACCCCTTTCGCCAATCGTGGCCAACTTATACATGGAATACTTTGAAAAGAAGACCCTGGAATCTTACCCTTCGAAGCCAGCATGGTGGAAGTGATTCGTCGATGATACCAATATAAAATGGACACATGGTAAAATAGAGCTTGAAAAGTTTTTTATTCACCTAAATTCCATCTCTTCAGAAACAAAATTTACTATGGAGCTTGAAGAAAACATGAGAATCCCATTTTTAGACGTTCTCATCATCAGGAAAGAGGATGGCACCCTAGGGCATAAGGTTTTCAGGAAGTCAACCCACACAGAAAGCTACCTACATGCTGATTCCCGCCATCACCCAGCCTAGAAATTTGGTGTTTTAAAAACTCTTGTTGTCAGGGCCCTTCAAATTTCTAACACTGAGCATCTGAATGAAGAAAAGAAGCATTTAGTCTCAACCTTTAAGAGTATAGGCTACAAAGAAAATGGGATTAAAAGAGCCATAGAGAAAGCCGAGAGAAGGATGTTATCTCATGAACCTAAGGCCTGAGACCAACCTCAGTGTGGTAGGGTTTTTCTACCTTATATTCATGGAGTTACAGATAATATTGCTAAAATCCTGAGGAAGAAAAACATAAACTCGCAATTCTCATCACTTGGAACTATTAAGCAAGGTATAAGATCTGCAAGGATAGTATTGATAGACATCAACTTAAGGGAGTCTATAAAATATATTGCTCATGCGGAAAAAGCAACATTGGTGAAACAGGTCGCTCCCTGCAGACCAAACTCAAGGAACATGGGGCTGCTATTAAGAATGAAAGGTCTCTTACTTCGGCCCTGGCAGAACACTCCTCAAAAACTAAGCACCATGTCTGCTTGGAAAGCGCCTCAATTATCGCTAGGGAAGAACAACATCATAGGCGAAAGATTAGAGAAGCTCTTGAAATTATCAAACACCCACATAATCTCAACAGAGACAATGGTATGGAGATTAGTGGAAGCTGGATTCCCCTAATCAGAGAAATTAAGGTCACCAATACTTCTCAAGTTTAGCATTCTGTGGTAGAATTACCTCCCCCCCTTCTAATCTTAGTAAGTTAGTAACCTTGCTATAATAATTTAAGTATAATAATAATAATAATAATAATAATTAGTACATAATTAAACATTAAATGATGATTATTAAGTATTAATTAAAATCTATTAATTAGTTAACTATTTAATAAAATTGACATTTACTATTTTAATTATTAATATTAATTATTAGGTCTTGATATTAATTATCAATTATTATTACTAATAATTATTAAGTATTAACTATTTTATTGATTCTTAATATTATAATATCAATTTTAATATAATAATTATTATTATCAATACCAATTCATTTTAAATAGTTTTGAATAATTTTAATATTAATACATTACACTAATAATTCCTAATAATACTATTCATAAAATACCAAAATAAAACTAATAATATTTCTATTCTATAACAAACATAATAAAAATTGTACTAACAT
>APFE030162961.1:6643-26430 GCA_000404065.3 Pinus taeda
AAGATCCAACTTGGTGAAGTAAATTGATCCATGCAATTGATCCAATAATTCATCAATGACAGGAATGGGAAATTTATCTTTAATAGTGAGCTTGTTGAGCTCCCTATAATTGGACACATGCACCATGATCCATCCTTCTTGTGATTCAATGCTACTGGAGCAGAGAAAGAACTTTGGCTAGGTTGAATTATACCAGCCTCTAGCATTTCTGCAACCATATGTTCAATTTCACTCTTTTGGGCATAAGGATATCTATACGACTTGATGTTTGGAGGAACACTTCCTGGAATCAAATGAATAGCATGATCTTGATCACGAATAGGTGGGAGATGTTTGGGAGTCTCAAATACCTTGGAATGATTGTCCAAGACTTTTTCAAGATCTGGAGAAATAGATGATTTTGATGTGGAAACATCTAGTGAACATAATTGTGCAATTACACCCCGTTGTTCCTTTTTTAGAAGCTTTGTCATACTGTTAGAGCTGATTATCTTTCCCGGTTTCCCTGCAATACCCCTTAATTCAACTTCCTTTCCAACTGTAGAAAATTTCATGAAAAGTTCTTGAAAATTAAAAGCTATTGTACCCAAGGATTGTATCCTTTGGACTCCTAGTACAACATCAACACCTCCCATTGGAATGGAAAGCATTGGGCTATTCAATACATATTCTCCCATGGATAGCTTGATATTATGGCACTTTCTAAAGCAATTTATGGTTCCTCCACTTGCAACCATTACTTGACACTCTGATGCTGGATATAGGAAGCAATTCAATTCTTTGGCTATCTTACAATGAATAAAATTGTGGGTACTTCCTGAATCAATCAACACTATTACCTTTTTCTTCTTGATATGTCCTTCTATCTTGATAGTTTGAGGAGTGGTAATTCTAGCCAATTCATTACAAGATATGGTCAGATTCATTTCTTCTTTATCTAGGGTTTTTTTTTGGAGTATATGCTCTTCTTTTGACATTTCTTGTTCCTTTTCTTCCTCCTCTTCACAATCTATGTAGAATAATTTCTTCTTTGCACACTTATGACCTTCAGTGTATTTTCTATCACCACTGTAACAAAGCCCTTTTGATCTTTTTTCTTCCAATTGTTGTGGTGTCAACCTTATAGGTTGTGGAAGGCTAGTGGCAACAACACTTCCATCTTTATAGTTGTGAGTGATAGGCTTCTTGGTTTCCATAATTTTGTTTTCCTTTTTTCTTGCTAACCTGAATGCCTTCTCCAATGAATTGGGTTCCCGGAGGCAAATGTCATGTTGGATATTATCCTTTAAAGTCCCTATGAACATCTCAATCCTATGCTCCTCTGGAATATCTTTTACCCTTATGTTGAATTTTTGGAAGTCCTCAATGTGCTCCATCATTGAACCCTTTTGTTTGAGACTCATCAATTGGCTAAAAAAGGTGTTGCTTTTTGTATCTTCATAATGTGTTGTCAATTCTTTCGTAAAAATTTCCCAAGTGACAATTTGTTTACGAGAGAAAAGCCATTGATACCATGCAAACTGATTTGGTTCCAAATATAAAGTTGTAATATGTACCTTTTGTGTGTTTTGCACATTTTGGAGATTGAAAAATTGATCCATCTGTAGTATCCATGTTGCGGGATTGTTGCCATCAAATTTCCTCATATCGATTTTGGAATATGGTTGGTCTTCACTCCAACATTAGAGTCTATGAAATCAAGATTAACATTTCTTTTGTTCTCCTCATGAGTTTCCTTTATTACCCTTTCACCATTAGTGACCATTTCTTGTAGCAACTTATTCAAATTTATCTTCAATTCTTCCATCTTATCGTCCATGCCATTCATCTTAGATTCCATCTTAGCATCCATGGAATTCATCTTAGCTTCCACATCATTAATCTTGGCTTCATTTACTTTTAGTGAGATTGAAATTTGTTGTACTTGGTCATGTAATTTTGATATATCATGTTGCATTTCTTCCTCTTCTTCACGAGTCATACTAGAGCTTTCAGATTGCTTACTAGGTGTTTCCATTTTCTTTCTTTGAGGCATTAATTAATGCTAATAATTCTTCACTATTCCCTTTGAATTCCTTCAAACTAATTTTTCAAACCAATCTTATGCAAAATCAAAAACAATTACACACCATTTTTCACTTTGTAGGAGCTCGATATTGAATATGATGTATCTCTGTAATTTTGGATCATCCAGTTCTGAAATTGTGACCTGCATTACCCCTCTGCGTCCTCTTTCTAATGCCACCAGTTTGATCGAATTTAGATTCTCCAAGATAGAGTTATGCACAATCTCCCAAGATGACCTGATTATATACCTTTTCAGAAGAGCGAACTTGTATGAAGTGCCACGTGTCACTGTTTTGACCTTCGGGTCTAAAAAATATACAAAGGAAACTAAAGTCTATCATCTTTCTATAACTTCTTACGAAATTGCAATCTGATGCTCAAAACAAAATTTATGATGATTTTCCCAAGGTTAACTGTTTGGAATGTAATTGAGGAGTTTGCAAAAAGACCCACTTCCTCAGATCATATCTTCGCAAATATTGCGTGAAAAGCTCTAAAATTTGGACCCGAGGTTCAATGCAATTTCGTCTCAAGTGGGTTTTTGTTTTCACTTCTAAAACATTGCAGAAAGAAAGTTAAAGTGAAAATGCCACGATGACCTATTTGGAGCAGCGAAACCCTAGAATCCAAAGCTCTGATACCAAATGTTATGAAGCTAGCTCACAAAAAGATAGAAAAGATAGATCAATGCCTTAGAATTTAGCCTCTTCAAGGGGGAAACCTCCTTTACATTACACAAATGAACAATTCTTGGATGATTCAAATGAAAAAACCTCCTTTCTATATATAGGAGTCTAAGGGGTCACAATATAACCAAGTCGACCTAACAATAATAATATAAAGGCACAAAAATAACAATAGAGGATTCTATGGGGCACAGTAATAACAATATGGGGACAATAGGGGCACAAAAATATTAATAAGGGATAAAACTACAATAGCAATGGGGGAATCACTAGTATTATAGGGACCCAACAAAATGTTTGATGAATGTATGGACTAATAAGTGTTGTTGTCGCTATGTGGAGAGGGAATGTTAGCACTCTGTAATTTCCCTAAGCTGAAAAGAGAAACTCAGAGGTAAACACAAACCACTTGGAAGTTGGAATCTATCCCTTCCAACTTCAGAGAGGGCTCTGTTTATCTGAAATGTTCAAACACTTGGATATTATGATAGGTATGTTTCTTAGTGGGTATGAGTTTTAAAGGTTTGTTGGTAGGAAGGAAAGAGAGATCTATTGGGAAATACACCCAATAAAGTTGATGATTTCCAATGAGAGGATGAAGAGAAAGAGGGATCTTCTATAGGGCAAGGTATCTATTTTTTTTGGAGTTTTTCGAGGCAAAATAGTTATAGGAGGGTGATTGAAAGATAAATTGAAAATGACATGCAAAGCATCAAACAAAAACATGAATTCTAAATATCATCTTAGCAGAAAACATATATGTTTAGCAAACTGAAAAAAAAAAGCACCATTTAAAGTGAATTCTAAGTCAATATATTTGTTTAAATAAACAATAATACATATTAGAATCATGATGAATAACATAAGGAACTTAAAAAACCAAGAAGCACACCTCCAAAGAAACTAACATAGGAATCCTTGTAAAATTAGGCCTTTGTCCTTTCATTCACTGGAAAATCAAGAAAATACAATGCACAAATTGTTCTTCCTTCTCAAATCTAACCAATCGTATGCTCAATTACAATTATATCATAAATAAAATAAATAAAAATCAATTCCCACTTCTAGGGACCAAATTTCTCAATACGTTTTTAGTTTCTACGTAATGCAATGAAAATAGAGGTGATTTATGAAAACTAGGGACTGTTTTAACTAAATATTTTTAATCTTATGTACATTTAATGTTCAGTCCAAATCAAGCCTATGAGTCATTAGATGCTTCATTACATTCACCAAGACCATAATAACAAAACACAAGAGGTTTTGACTTGGATAACTTGGTCAAATTGATGATGATTAGAAGCACAACACCAGCGCTATGCAACCTCCTAATTCATCATACATGGAAAAATTCCTCAAAATATTTCTTCCATAATATAAAGCCCCCAACTTTGAAAATTTCATCTAGAGCCAAAAACATAGCGTCGGTCAAAAAGCGCAACACCATATGTTTTTCATGGTTTAGAGCAATAGTGAGGTCTCTGAACAATCTACACATGTTGGTGATGATGCTGACACAATGCTGATCCTAGTGTAGACTCCTTTCGAGCCCCCTTTCACCAAAACTACAAAACTTCCACCTTCCCATTAAAAAACCATAATCCTAATGCTTGGCTTGGATAGAAAATTGTTGTTTGAGCTGCTTCTTTTTAAAGTGACTTAAGAATCCCGAACAACAATGTTTTCAAGTGGGACTTCATGCAAAATATAATCATCTTTAATCTCAACACCATTAATAAGAATACTTAGAAAAAAAACAAAAAACAAAACTTCCTTGTTTAACCCTTTTCCAACATTCAAACTTTGGCTGCTTAACCCAACAAGTCCAATTTACCTCTATCCTTCTCCTGCATCTCTTTCAATTGTTGTTTGGTATCCCTTAACTCCTTCATCATGGTAAGATTATTCTTGCATATATCATTTAGCTACCTATGTAGTGGAAGGGACCTATTCAATATATATTTGGCATTGTCCATTGCTAGCTAAAACATGTCCAAAAGATCACCCATTTGTTTCCTAGCCATTTCATCATGCTGCTTGAGTTCATAAATCTCCTCATGAGAATTCTTCAATTGCATTCTCAACCTATTAAAAGTATGTTTTCCCTCATCCATATCTGTCTTCTCTTCTTCTTGTGTTGTCTTCTCTTCCTAAATTTGTAGTTTTTTGGTCGAGGATCTGGTGACTTTAGCTACTGGAGCTTCTGCCTCCTTAATATCCTCTTTTACTATCTTTTCTTTGCCCTTGGATTTTGTAACAACTAGTGTAGCTTTAGCGACTAGTTCCTCTTCACTAGGTATAACCATCCTTTCTGGAACAAAATTCTTTAAGTCCCAATTTTCCTGCTGCAACTATGTAATATTTGTGTCTTTATCATCAATAACCTCATCTTCTGGTAAAATTTCGATCACTTCCAATTTCTGCTCTAAGGGAATTTTTTTTGTAGCAGATTTAGTAAGGGGCTTCTTGGGGAAAACCACTTCTTTATAAGGAAAATGCAACTTCTTATCTTTCTTCTTCTCTGATGAATGAACTACAACTGAAGGCTTTTTCACAGAACTTCCAGTTGTCGATTGAATGTCTTTTGCTACTACTAAGGGTGTTTCCTTCTTGCTTAAGGAATTGGTTGTTAATTCAACTACCAGGTTTGAGGAATCTACAAATGATTGCCATGGTTGATTTCTCTCATTAGTTCCTCCAATACCAACAATTTAGTTAAGGAAAAGTGGAAAAGGCTAGGTTCCACTTGGCTTTGTTTTCCCTACACAATGTCTACCATATTGTTGAGAGTCCTGAATAGATAGAAGAGTAGATTGATGGGGATTTTCCCTGTAAAATGAATCAAATATATAAAATGGTATTGATATATCTGTTGAAGATAGCAACAAGAAAATCCAAATTTAATTTTTTCCTTGAATTAAATTGTAATTCTAATTCTCAGAGCAACTTGTAATAGTTAACTAAGTTAATTTGACTTAGTTGGCTCAACTTGAATTGACTTAGTTGGCTCAATAAATTCAAGTTGGGAGTCTATCTAGAGTCATGTAGGGTGGTTCCTAAATTTTAGGTGCCCAGGTTGAGTTATTTTGAGTTGTCATTATTTAATTCAGTTTAACTGAGTTAAATTCAATTAAACTAGCTACAAATGATGGAGGAATTAGTGGTAGATCTAGTAGTGGGGTGTAACCTATAGTAGTGGGGTGTAACCAACACTGCTCAACCAGTAAATTGAAGATTCACTCATAATTAGCTCATGCATGTCAGGTCAGAGAAAGACCCAGTTGAGATTGGAGTTAAGGGATAATGCACTGTGAGTTGTGAAATCATATAAAATAAACCAATGGTGCATGCAATTAGAGAGAGGCCTATTGATGGATTGCACAGTTAAGGATGAGGAATTTCCTAATGAAATATGGGATAATTCCATAGGAAACTATGCAAGGAAATGGGAGCTTGGAAGTCAACATATATGGCTAAGTATTGGCTGGAGCTTGTTTGTGAAGCAATGAGATAGATTGTGATAGTGTAGAGTTTTCTCGGGCTTGAGCAAAGCATTGTAATATTCTCAAATTTTATAGTTAATACAATATACATACATAAGGGGTTTTTAGCTATGGATTTCCCCAGAAAATTATTATGTTATGTGCGATTGAAATTATTTCTTTAATCTGCTTCGTGATTTAATCGATTAATTATTGTATATGCTGATGACTAGAGTAGATTCAAGTCAATTGTTTTAGAAAATTACAATCTGTAGTTTGAATCTACAAGGAATTTCTACATGGTATCAGAGCTAAAATCACTATAGAAGAGAAGAATACAAGTTTTTTTTTGTAGGAAAAATTGAATTTGTAGTTTCATAGTTCATAGCTAGCATGATGTCATTTTATGGATTGGGACTTGAGCATGCCCTTGAGGTTAGCTCGAATTACATTGCTTGGAAGGACATGCTAGAGGAAATGTTGGAAGACAATGAGATTAAGGAATTCATAGACAATGATATTCGTAAGCCTCCAAAAACTGATGCTCAGGATCTAGCATAATGGAGAAAGTGTGTGGAAAAAGCGAGAAGGATTATCCTACAAGGAGTTCAAGATCATATTGTCTCAAATCTCCAAGGTAAGGAAACTCCATATGAAATGTGGAAGGCCTTGATGAACCTATTTAAAAACAATAGTGACCACAAGAAGCAAGCACTGAAGAACAAGCTCAAAAATATCATGATGGAGAAGGGTGATACAATACCGAAGTACTTAACCAAGTTCACCCAATGTCGGGATGAGATTGGAAGTGTTTGTGTTATAGTTGCTGAAGACGATCTTGTGAGCCTAACACTTCTAGGACTTCCCAAGATCTGGTACAACTACTAGGATTGATTTAATGGGAGGGAGAAGCTATCAGAGTGGGAGCGTTTATGGTCTGACTTGGTAAAAGAAGAGATCCGACCAAACACCAGAGCTGCATCCTCATCCAAGCATGATGATAAGGAGAAATGTGCCTATAGAGTAGGTAAATCTCCTTTGTGGAAAAAGGTGATCCCTCTAGCCCAAGAGTGGGTCTAGCCACAAACAGAACAATCTAATGTAAACTTCCTTAGACTAGAATCGAATAAGAGGGCTTACCTCTTAGAACTCTAAGTTGCTTGATGGTGATCTTACTTCTTTGCTCCAACTTCCTTTCATTCTTTCCATTCAAATACCTAAAAGAAACAGACAAGATACAACAAAAAACTTGATGGCATACAATCACATTCAATCTACTTAAAAAGTCAAGGAATCTTAAGCCATCAAATGTAATATGACACTCAATGTAGGAAATAAACTGTTAGTTGTATTAATAAAACTCAAAGAGAAATACAACCAGAGCCTTGACGTTGCAGGTTCTCTTTGGCATGTCCGGGTTCCAACACCACTAGAAGCATCTCATGATTCAACCTCAACAAAATGGAAGTTCAAGGCCTCTTTCCTTATGCTCCAAACCAAACACAACAAGCTTATTCTCCCTTCACACACAAACTAGGAGGCTAAAGTTCTCAACATGGCTCTCAAGATTTGCAAATTATTTAAGCCCTTTCATTAGCTAGCTGAGGGTGTGAAATGGGGTGTTTATATAGCTTTGATGGAGGGGAAATGGATCCTCTTATGGTGGGAGAGGCCTTATCCCTTATGGTTTGTTCCATCTTAATAGGGGAATGGAGCCTAAATAGACTCTCTCGACTCTATCTTGCTCAACCATTTACCAAACTTCCGTTCATGAAGCTTCTAGAGCTGGAAGCTTCAACTCCATTTTTAAAAACTTGCCAAAATAGGGTAGGCATGAGTAATGAATGGCTCACTTGCGCCATTTGGTGCTAGTCTTGGTTTTAAACTCCGCAAATCGGCGCAGGGGAAGAACTAAGCACTAGTGTTGGTCATGAAAGCTAAGCTTGAAGGAATATTCTTGGGAAATGATGAAGGAGGGAAATGTTCTATAGATGAAGAGGGATTTAGGGACATGTTCTTCATGGTAGGGAAACATATAAGGGTCACTATAGAGGTCCTCCAAGATCGAGGAATGGGGAGTACAAGGAAATTGACAAAATGTTGTGTAACAAATGCCCCCTATAGCATGAAGGCCGAACTAGAGTGAGGGGTGAAATGCTTTACGAGTAGATGCATGGAACTGAAGGCCACCACTGAAAAACCTACAAGCAAGCATATATACATATGCATCACTGAAATATCTGATACATGAATCGTGGTATGGATACAACCATCCCAAAGAAGATAATGTAAATGGATCCAAGGCATGGGCACAACCATCCAATAAGAAGGATCATATCAAACCCAAGGTATGGTCGCAACCATCCAAAAATGAGAAGGATCACATATAATAGACTCATGGTATGGTCGCAACTATCCATATGAAAGAGACATGTATGTAAGCATTATCATGTCACATCACCCTGTAACCTGGACTTGTGTAATCTGAGCCCAAGGTCTTGCACTCCAACAAAACCCGATCGAAGTACAATTTCTAGCACATGAGTAGATGTGTTGAGGTTGAACATGCTTGAAAATCGCTTGATTACCAGTCAATAATGTGAACTGTTAACACGTGTGAGAGAAACCATCTATAATGACAATGGCTCTCAAGGTACCAAAAACACAATTCATAAAGTGTGAATAAGGAACTGAAGTTGAACACTTGTGAAGTCACCTGATTGAAGGCAAATCATGTGACCCTATCGTTGAGTGCAACGAACTTTCCATTAGGGCATGATGGCTCTAAGGTACTTGAAAGGAGTCTCTCAAACAACTTCTTAGATAATGAGCTGAAGTCGACAGGAAGTGACCATGTCAAAGGAGGGCCATGATGTATCCCACATTATCGACATGAGACAAGGGATGCAATGATTATGAATGATATAGAGAATCAGAAATGAGTGTAAACTATAGAAGGGTTAACTCTAGAACATATCGGAGACACGACTCCAAAGTTTGGAAGCCTTGGGATCCATAGGATCAGAGGTCATGATGACGAGGAAGAGATCAAATGGAAAGGAAAAAAATGGCAGCCCAAACCCAAGAAGGCCAATGATGAAGTGGAGATATCCCAACCTGACACAAAGTAGAAGAGTGTCATGTTCAAGAGTGACTAGTTGCTGACTCAATTGGTAAAATTTCCCATTTTCCCCCACCATTTCTGGCAGGTACCCCAAGTATTTTTATCACAATCTTGAAGAGGATAGCATGTGCTTACACTGCAATTCCATCCTTTGGATGAATCCGAGCTAGTAAGATTAATGAGCCCTAGGAAGGAGAAGCTCATGTCTGTCATGGTGATGAATCCAATGTCGTTTAATATTTTAACAAGTCTGACAAAGGTTTAGCTCAGTAGCTTTGTCATATTTAGAGAATTTGAAAAAGGCACGGAAAATAAAACTCCAAAAGGTCCCTTTTCGTACAGTTGTGTCTCTTGAGCCTGAAAAGGTAGAAAACAATACTTGAGATAACTGCATGACCATGTAAGATAAGGAGTAACTTTTTTATAAAAAGTTTTTATCCCAACGCGAAAAAGGGGTAAATGTATACTGGGTAAATGATGTTTCGCAGCCTTTAACAAGTTCAAAATGATAAGAGCTCGACAATCTTTTCATTTTTCAAGGGTCGAAAAAGAGGTGAAAGTAGAATCCTCATTTTTATTCTCTTTAATGAGTCAAAAAGGGAAAAATACTCGGTGATATTTTTATTTGAGTTCTTTTACGAGTCGAGAAAAGAGCTTAAACATGACTCTAACACCATCATCGACAATCACATAACCTGTTGCTACAAAAGAAGCGAACACATTATCTGATTTCTAAGGTAGAAATAGGCGAAAAATGTTTGTAAAACCCTAAAACATCATGAAAAAGTTATAAAAAGGGAAAAAGTAAATTATTTTTTTACCATTTACCTTTTTTATCTCATTTGGAGCAATTTTTACCCATTTGTGCCCTAAATCTTCAAGAGTGGATTGTGATAGATCCAGGGGGCCAATCGACGAATCGTCAGTTGCAGGTAAGAGCTGAGACCCTAAGATTTATTTTCATACTTGGTTTGCTTGTTTTTTAACAATTTTTCAGTTTTTTTGAGAAACTTTTTGCGAAAAAAAAATTTGCCCTCACTCGACACGAGATCCAGGCTCAAGATCACGCTGATCGAGGGTTATTACAATGGGAACTTGCGCCATTGGCACTACTATTTTTAAAACAATTGCACCGACACAGAGAGTATAAAAATTTAGATTTTTGCCTAATTTCTTTTCTTTAAATCTGCAATTTCTTGGTCAAGGACTGATGTTGACTTGAATCCATGGTGTTTATAGGCAAAATACAGTGAAAAAATGGTTGATTGGAAAGAACGCGAGCATGAGTCAATTGATTCACTGGCATTGGCAGATCCAAACTATCTAGATGCTCTGAGGAAGTGTGGGACAATGGATGAGAAATGTTTGTGTTTCGGGAGCAAGAGCTAGAGCTAGAGACTTCAAACATCTACTTCATCAGTGAACTGTCCCGAAGAGGGGAACCATTCAATTTGTATGGGACCAGGCCCATTGGGGCAAGTGTGAACAAGTTTCTTGCAAAATATTGTCCAAAAGCGCTGAAATCAATAAGCGGTAAGGTTGATATCAAGAGTGGCAATGACCTTGTATTGAAAGTGCTACTCTTGACCATAAACAGGGTTGCTGGGGCTCAGGCATTTCATGAGTCCAACAAGTTCAAATTCCAGTATGCCATAGATTTCATGCCACGCAATGTCTTCAACTAGATGGAAGCCATGAAAGTGAATATGAAACACCAACTAACCAAATGCAAAGTGGGGAACCTAAAATGGTTTGGATATGGTTCCATTCTCGTGACTTTATTTTTGGAACGGATCCCACTATTTCACTATCAGCTGGTAGAGGTAAACCCCCCATTTCCATGAGATCCATGGATGGTCTGATGGAGTGAACTGATGCCCATAACCATTAGGGGCCAACATATGTCATACAAGCCCTTATTCTTTGCATGGCTGAGGCATACTCTGATTGTGGTGGAGGATTGGCCCCTTTGAAAACAAGAAAAGTAAACATTGGCACTTAGAAGAATCAAAGTTTGTGAATATTGGAGACTATTGGGACGATGCTATAGTAAACAAAGTTGCTGAATTAATTCATGAATACTAGGATCTCTTCCCCACTAATTTTTCAGATTAAGGGAATACTTTCTAATTTGGGCGTTATGAGGATCACATTGAAGCCAGACGCGTAGCCTATCAAATAGAGGCCTTATTGCCTTAACCCTAAGTATAAGGAGAAGGTTCACCAATAACTGGATAAAATGTTGGATGTAGGCATTATAGAATGTGTTTAAGAACTCGATTGGGTGAGCTCAATGGTAGACCGAGAGAAGAAACAAAAGGGTGAAATAAGGATCTGTGTAGTGTTGTCACTCCAAAATTTCTTCTAAGTTGTCGGAAAAAGAAATGATAGAGGTAACCACAAACCAACTTTGGAGATTGGGATCTAGCCTTCCTGATCTCAAAGAGGGCTCTCTGTTTATGATTTAACTTTGTTTAGTTATTTGATTTTAGGCTAGTTATAATTGTGCTTGGGTTTTTGATTTGAATTTGGGTGGTGAGATCACTTACTTAGATGAAAAAGGGTTTTATTTTACCATTGGGCTATGGGGTCAAATGTCAGACAAATAGGACTGGATTAATTTATAAAAACAATGTCTACAAGGCAAGATAAAGGAGTTACTACAAATCTCAAAGGCTTGATGGTGAAATGGTTTCCAATCGGATCTAGGGAGAAAGTAAGGGTTCCTTAGGCTGGATTATGAAGAGAAATGAAAGAGGTCAACCGGGATGGGAGAGCAATTCAGGGTTCTCAAATCCAGATATCAGAGGAAAACATATAAATGATTAAATGTGCAAAACAGAGTGTACTTAAACAAATATGGAGTTAAATTTCCAGTTAATTCATTCAAATTTAGATAACATTTAAGTTTATGAAACACATAAGAAAGTAACAAATTCAGACGAAGAAGATACTTCACTGCAATAGCTCATCTCATGAATCTTGTAGTGCAATATTTTTATTAATTGCTCTAGTTTTTTGAATTGAAAATTGGTACAATAACCCTTAGGTTTAAGATCAAAATGACTCTACAAATGTATAACAATCCACCGTCAATACTTCGAATTATGAAGTATTGATACAAGAATATTATACAAAATATCCCAAACTGTCTTGGGAACTATTCTAGGAGAAAGAAATATCTTCATGCAAGAAGATAGAGACAACTATTGAACTTCTGTTTGCTGTCCCTGTTATTTAGGTTCTACTAGCTTTGATCTTTTGCTATTTTTCTCTTTAATCTGCTTTGTTGTTTGGTCTTCACGCTAGACGTTCTATTTACTTTGACCTTTCATCTGATACACTTTCATATGATACACTTTGACCTAGCTAACTTGTCAATATCCTTTTACTATGCCCTTTTACTTTTACTATACATTTTACATTTTTACTGTGTATTTCTATAGTAAATCATTTAGTTTTTCCCATGTCTCATCATTTGGTAATTGGATATTGAACATCTTCCTGTAGATCTCATCTACCTCTATATACTTGGAAAATGTAGGCTTATTGACAAAAAGGTGTTTTACCTCACGTTAGAGGTAAAACATATTCTCAAAAGTTTGATACAATACTTTGCCAGTAGGTATACCCTTCATGGATGAAGTATTTACCTGATCTTTGGCCACTTCTCCAATATTTTTATTATAGTATTCCTGTGTCATTAACTTGTCGTTGATAACTAAGGGATTTGGTAAACCCTTTTTCCTCAAAATTTCGAACTTCACCATGAATCTATCAATGGCCAATTGCATAGTTTGGCACTTATCCTCTAGGTTCAACATCAAATTCCTCTTGGTGAGGACCCTCTTCACTTCCAAAATTGTACTTGTTCTGTCAGGTATCTCTAATTCCTGCAGCTCATACTTTTTCTTGGATTTGAGGAAGTGAATGATCCTTATAGCTTCCTCTAGCATGTCTCCAAGTTCTTCTTTGACTCTTTGAATGGCTTCTGTAGCCTGCTTTATCAAATCAATCTGTTCAAAAATAACCTATATGGATGGTCAAATATCATTGATAGAGTCAATGATATTGGCCCACATTTTCTCCTTAGCCTAACCTAGAGGTTCTTTCAATGTTAGTTCCTTCTCTAAACTTTTGATTCTTTTGCTCATCCTTGTAGACTTCTGTTGTTCTTCTTTGTGCATGATTTGGGCAAGTTTGTAATCTGTTTCTAGGCTGGTCACTTTTCCCTTAAGCCTGTTCATCTCAGTGGTTTGAATGGAAATTTCTTCCATTCCTTTGACCAACCTCTTTGCTTCATCACCTATAGAACCTATTGTTGTAGACCCTGTCGTTGATGTAGTTAGTGTCGATGCTGGCAATGCTATGGCCATTGGAGCTGTGGGACCTAAGGATGCTGCCAAAGTATAAGTTACATTAGTGGTAACTATTGGGATGAAAGTTGTAGGGGTATCATCAAGACTAGCTTGTTTTAGCTGAATCAAGGTATCCAATTCTTTCTCCTTCTCCTTTAACTTATCATTCAGTGGCAAAGTTGGGTCCATCATCTCCTCATGATTGGTTTGGCTCTCTAGGACCTCCTTTGTTTGTGGCTGTTTTAAATGAGGCAGCTTAAATTGTTTCTTGAGGGCTGATATATCCTCATTCTTCTTTTTGATCAATTTCTCAGTAGCCTTAATGTCAGTAGGACCATGACCCAAATCGATGACCAAGTCCTCCAATGACTTGATCCTACTGTCTTTGGCCTGTGAGGAGGCCTTCTCCAATTTATACTGGATTGTTACATTATCTAGTGAATCCTGCAACTTGTGTGCATCCATGGCTTTTCTTATAAGAGTGGAGTAAATCATTTCTCCAACCTGCTTTTGGAACTCTATCTGGTCAATGGGATGAACATCTCTGGCCAATACCTCAAAATCAGTCTTCTTATAGTCAGCCAAGGTCTTTGGTTGCTAAATAGTGGGCTACAAAAATGATACCTACATCTTTCCTGCTTTCATGTCAAAGGCTGACATCAACTTGCTCTAGTTGGCTAGTGTATGTTTGAAGTATTAGGAATATGTGTCTACCTTCAACTTCTCATTCCTCATCTTTATTTCTTTGTACTTGTCTTTGTTGTCCTTTTCTCTTTCATTTGGCATGACAAAGGAAGAAACCTAAACACTTTGTTGTCTCTCAATCATTTGAGTGTTGGAGGTTGATGGCTACTGTGTTTCACCTATTTCACCTCATGGAGCTATATATTTGCTACTATGCTCCATTGTTTCAGTGTCAGTTATTTCCACTGATTCAATGTTCTCCACCTGTTCAGACACAGGATTCAACTTCGGCCTTTTTCTGAGCTCAAACAACTCATCTGTAGTCTCCTCATTGGCTGGGGTCTGTAATACAAGATGAATATTCATTGGTTCCCCTAGTTCTAGAACCTACACAAAAGAACTCAGGTCAAATTGCTTTTCTAGATCAATGAGTGTGTTCTCCACATCCACAACTATGCTATCCATATCAATCAATGTATTTTCCAACCACTCAAATTGGTTGGAAAAATGTTCAATGTCAGGTCTTGGGTGGTGGATGTAAGGTCCCAATTTGACCCTAAGTCTTAACTTGTTTATGACCCCATGAGGGTCATACTGCCACATGAAGTTGTTGCTGAACTTCATCTGTTGTATTATCTTATCAGCCTCTGGTCCAACCTCTCTGTTATTGCAAATGAATGGGCCCAATTGGGTTTTCATCTTAAACTGGGTCTTCTTCCTAGCAGATAGGAAGTGGACCTCATTAGAGTTGATGATTTATCTAAAATACTCAAGTGAAAATATCCTCATAGGGAGGTATTTGGGCAACTTGTAAGGGGCTAATTGGCAGCAAGAAACCCTGATTTCAGGGTGGTTCTAGTATAGGTACCAATCTCCCACCTTGCTATTCTTAATTAATTGTAGCACCCTCTTGGTTTCTTGGCTGATTTTAGGTTGAGTGTTAGTAGTCAGCATGTTCATGACTGGGTAGATGAATGAATCTATGAAGTCTTTGTATGTAAATGCTGTGGATAATTTCTGGATCAAGGGTATCGAAAAGACAACTGATCTCTCTTTTCCCTTGGTATCCAACTTCTAGATGCTTACATGGAACTTATCTGCTTGGTAATATAAAAACATGTGAAACAACACTGAAGAGTACTTGAAAACTCTTTCAATGGGTAGTGTTGTGAATTGTTCATGCATCCTGTCTGTAATGAACTAAGCATAATTGTACATGATAGTAGCAACATAGGGTGGGGTATCTGAAAAATAGTGGTAGCATAGGGTGGGGTATCTGTAGGAGTATGGCAGTCTTCAATGATGAAAGTTTGGAAGATTTGCCTTATCTTAACCAGTTCCAGGGTGATATACAAGTCCAATAGGTCTCCAATGGATAGAGGGGTTTGATTTTGGCTAGGTTGGACTTGAAGCATTTGGTTGATAGACTATGGTGTAATGGTGAATAAGATTTGGTGGTTTGGAACAATAATATCTCTTTGGCTAGGGATATAGCAGGCATGAAAAAAATGTATAATATCAGGGAATGGGTGGATTATGGGAATAAATATTTGGGTAAATTGGATTCCCAAAGGTGGATGTCATCGACATGGTTCAGGAATCTTCCCTTACTCCAGCAGTGGAGCCTCAGAAGGTGGGTTGGGGTAGCAGTGTCTTTTATTTGGAAATTCTTGTTTGCTAGTGCCAAATGGTCAATGCCCAGGTGAGGGGTTGACACAGGTCTGACATATAGAGAGATTTGGGAAGCCATTTTTAGGGGGAAATGTGTGAATTAGGCTTGTATTGGCTATAGCAGTGAGGCTTTCAAAACTCTGGTGCAGTGAGGGGGTAATTTGTAGTTTGCAAAAGAGGGGTTTGGGTATTCAAGTGGAAATACTCTTCAATTTAGGGGAAAATCAATTAAATTTAATTAATTAATCTTTGAATTAACTTTACACTTTCAAATTGAGAGGGACATTATGGATACCTGGAAATTGGTGGTTCATATTGCAAACTATTTTTAATGGTGACTATAGATAATACGGTGGCTTCAGCTGTGCACTGGATGCTTGAATTGGGTGTCTAGATCTTTTTCAGGAGATAAACGGCGGTTAATTTCAATTGTAGATGGCGCAGGAAGGCTTAGGCAGCATTCACAGTGCAAATGAGTGAAAAGAATCGAAATGGGATTCTTTGGCCTTTTAGCCAGCAATGGTTAGAATTTGGCCGAAATTCATAAGTGAACAGTGAATGGTTTTGGCTTTTGGTGGGGAAGCGGTTTTAGGGGCCATCACACCACTTTTGGCAGGCAGGAAATATTTCCTTGAGAGCACGCAATTTCACCTGGAGCTACCACGTAGCAAAATAGGGCTCGGGAAAAACTGCGAATCTTGCGTGCTCTTGGGTTAGTAAAGGTCAGAGAGGGAATGCGTGCGATATGGATGCACATCGTTAGATTTGGGGTTGGGAGATCTAACGACTATCATGTGGTCAAGATGCATAGAGGGAATAGGGTTGAAGATTTGCGGGGTTCAGGGGATTAATTACAACTAATTGTAATTAATTAATTAATAAGGTGGGGATTAGAAATATAATGAGCGGGTTTAGTGGAGTGGGACCTGTTTAACTGCACCTGGGTTGGTGGGTTAAAAAGTTTATGTCAGGGAAATATAAATCGAGAAGTTAACTAAATAATGCGGGGTTGGGGAGGGGGTGTGGAGGGAGATAAAAACTTAGGATAAGGGGTTTTTATGGGTCTTTGAGGTAGAATATAGAAATTAATAAGGGGGAAGGTGATTTTTTCAATGGGAAATGGGTTTCACACTAGGGAAAAGGGGTTTTGGGTAAGGGGATGACCTTTGGAGGGTAATTTACAGGGGAGATTGTGTGAAACCAAGGGGTAAAGGGTTAAAATGAAGGAAAAAGGGTATTTTTTATAAGAAATGAGGGGAATAAGGGGAAATTAGTAAAATTAAGTATGTGGGGGTGGGAGGGGGGGGGGCGGGGGGGGGGGGGGGAATGAAATGAGGGGAAGTTAATCAAGTAAGCTAGTGAGCATCCTTTCACTCTCATAAATCTTTCTTCACGCTAAAACATAGGATGAAGCATGATAAACGTACTTATGATTTAAAAACCTTGTACATCTGCAACCTTTCTTCTACCTACCCTTTACTTATCTTAACATTTGTTTCTTCATTTTATTGGGTGAATTTGAGCTAGAAGACCCTTTCTTTCCTTTTATTTTGACAAGAAAACTATCTAATTCTAACCTTATAACTTCCAATGGCTTAGGTTAATCTTATGAGCACATTTTTATTTCTCTACCTAACTACCAATCTGCCTAGGTTAAACAGTTTGGCTAGATCTTTATTCTCCATCTATAAACATGAAATGTAAAGCATGAATTAGTCAAGATTAAGCTATTTGACTATCATGGGTTATGACATTTATGACAAGCTACACACAATCATTATTTTTTACATAAAATTAAAAGCAGTGGCACTTGAATTTTCACACTTTCATGATCTGTTTTTGTTTGGGGTTCATATTTTTCACTATTTCTAATCTTTTATTTTTTCTTTTTGTCCTTTGATTATTCTTTTAGGACATACCCTATTTACATTTTTAATTTTTAATATGGAAAACATTTTGCAGAAAGAAAAAGTATGTACAATATTACAAGACTAGCCATAGCCGATTCAAAATTATGAATCCTATTATTATAGGACCCTAACAGTGGCTCCACATGGGGATGGCGTTTCCTAGTGAAATGTCAAGAACTTTAAGATCAGTAGCCTCTGAAAATGTGACTGAAGTTACCTTGTAAAATATTCTTCTGTAATTATGCTTTATTCATACTTATGATGGTGAACCTTTCAAAGCTCAGTGCCTTCCCCCCGGGCTTCAACTTCAAAATATTACCATCCAATCCAATCTAAACTCAGCATTGTTATATACAATGAGTAAAGTAAAATGAACTATTGTTAATCTATGTAAAAATAATGCTTTAGCATTCTACCATTGATAGGTCCTCCTGGTAGATCTGATCCATCTATCTCTCTCAAGAAAAAAGCATTGTTACCTCTATAACCATAAATGACATGAGGGCCTTGCCATAGAAAATCAAAATTTCCATGTTTTCCCTTATCTTCTCTTCTTGAATCCCACTTAAGAAAATTATCAGCTATGTAAAAATCATCAGCTTTGGTATTTTTATCAAATATCTTTTTGATTTTGTCCTGGATTACTTGTGATTTTACATATACTTCTTCTCTGGTCTGTTGCAAGTGTATGGTCTGATTTATCCTTCTCTCAATATAATTTTGTTCTACCTGCAACTCTTGGATGATCTTCATCACTGGCACTCCTAAAGAGGATGGAAAATCAAAATCCATCCCATATACTAATTGATAGGGAGATGTACCAATGGAATTTTTGGTAGTTATTCTATTTGCCCATAAGGAATTGACCTAATTTTTGTTCCATGTCTGTTATTGGGAAAACTAGTGTCCATTCCGAGCTGCTAGTCCCACTAAGATGGGTAGCTATCTTAGAAACAAACAACCTAAATTCACTTGTGCTTTCCTTTATGAGAAATAGATGAGAGAGAAGTAGAGAGTACCAACCTCAGTCTTTTGCTTGGCTCCTTGCTTGTTTCCTCTCCCCTTTGACAGATCTTTGCCACTCCTTCCTCACTTGTCCCGCTTCAAAGAACACCTGTAGAGTCAAAGAAGCATAATACCGTCAAATTATAGAGGTCTATAATCGTAAACAATATAGGATCAGATATATATTGACCATACAAATGCATATATCAATTCAAGATTCAAAGACATACAAGAACATGGAGGAAAACTCAAATAGATTTATTAATATAAGTAGTAGAAGAGATGATTACAACCCATTGATCTGACCCAGCACCATCCTCCCAGCATGAAAGCCCTTCTTCACCTCATGAAAAGCTAGATCACCCAACACTATGATGTTCCACAAAGAAACCAACAACACTTCCTTACAAGATGCAAAATTCCAGCCTTTGGATCTCTAGGATGAGGGATCCATATATAGATGTTGTCAGGTGGGTAATTCAGTGTTATCGGGAAATCTAGTGTCTATGCAGAGCTGCTAGTCCCACTAAGACGGGTAGATATCTAAGAAACAAACAGATTAAAGTTACTTTCGTTTCCCTTTATGAGAAGTAGATAGGAAAGGAGCAAAGTATACCAACCTCAATCTTTCACTTGGTTCTTTGCTTGTTCCTTCTCCTCTTTGACGGATCTTTGCCGCTCCTCACTTGACCACTCCACTTCAAAGAGTACCTGTAAAGTCAAAGCAGCATAATACCTTCAAAGTGCAGAGATCTACAATCATAAACAATATAGGACCAGATATATATTGACCACACACA
>APFE030162967.1:15050-29655 GCA_000404065.3 Pinus taeda
ATTCTCCCTACTCGACTCACCTCAAACTATATCACCCATCGTATCACAGATTCACCCGTGGAACAAACACTGGCCACACTGCCTTCCTCGATGCTTTATTGGGTGGTGGGCTTAATCATTATATATGTCATTACGCTTTAGTAGAGAAGCATATGACATATGCCCATAACTGGAATGACCACCAACAATGCATAATGACATATGCTTATAGCAGCATTCACTCTCTATCGATCGAATCTGGTCTGACACATATCTCATTCATGAATGGCAGAAATGCATAATGGCATATTCCCATATCGGAACATTCATGACTGGACTCCCTGGAATCACCAGACCTAATGGATCGAATCACCATAGTGGAACCAGGGCAAGACATCCAGAGAAGGTGGTTAGTGAGTTAGGCCAACCGAGGATGAAAGCTGTAAGGAGTTCCATCCTTCAGGTAGGTTGAGGCTTGATTCCATCTCTCGTGACTTCCGGCTAGGACTACGCTGGCTGGCCTAGAGCCGCTGGTCCTGGAGAAACTAGTAGGGCAACAGGATCATACGCTGTGCTGGTGGTACTTCAGCTACCTTTGGGGTCCTTCAGCTGCCCTTGGGGTCCTCTGCTGCAGGTGAGTTCTTACCCGCACGGAGAGCAGGTTAGTATCAAAAGCAGTCGACCCAGAAGCATAAGAGGTGGATATTCGATTTGCCGAGAGATTCGTTGTTCAAATAAACCCTTTACAACTGCTCTGTTGGATGGTTCAATTGCTACTAGTTTCTGGTTCAGAAGCACTCACTGGTCTGGTCTAGTCGATAGGAAGGCTTAATATTCGTTTGACTTACCTTCCGAGGTTTCAAGTGGCGTTACAGTGCGAAAAAATGGTCATAGAATCGGTTTATCCCGGCCCCCGCCTAAGCCTATAACTGCCCCGTCTCACTCTAGCCTTATCCCCTCGAAGCTCTCTGCAGTGCTCGGGGATATGAGTTCTTCCGTGAATGAGCCACAGACAGACAGTGACCGGATTAGCACCACCACAGTGACTGAAGGGCGGATTCTCTCTCACAAAGGGAATGGTTCGATTAGTGCCGACACAGTGACTGAAGGGAATATAAGAATTGATTAAGGGGATGGCTCGATTAGCACTGCCAAGGGTAAGAGTCATAATAGCCCCCTCCCCGGTTCTCTCTGTCCAGAACACTGCCTCACCTAGCCTCTATCTCTTGACCGCCTCCTTGAAGTCACCCGCTACTCGCTCTTTGCAGTAAGGGTCACTGAATGCACCCCTAAAAAGTCTTCTCCAAACAATCTTAGGGGCAGGGGAGCTTTCTTGCAGGAGCTTGGCGGAGGACTAGTACTCGCTTGCTAGCTCTTAGGCTGGCTGGATGGGGTGGTTGGAAGATAAATGAAGAAGTTCTCCTGGTGACTTGATGAATAAGGATGTTTGCAATTAAGACAAGGTCCGGAGGGCTTGCGCTGCTGAGGGCAAGGAAATGAATAGTTTGATCCAACCTCCTTTGATCCTTGATCCTTCCTTTGATCCTTCCTTTCAGTCACTTGCCTTTCCTCCTTTCATCCTTTACTTGCCATTACTTGAAGCTCCATAGCTTTCTCTTTCTTTTCCATAATGACTGAGCAATAATCACGTATATGTAGATTAACTCACCAGCTATCCCACCTTTCCTCTCCATCAAGGCATCCCTAGGACCAGTAACAAAGCTATCAGTTCAATAATAACATATTATAAAGCAACTCATCTTTTGCTACAAATTGGCTAATAAACTACCGAATCATATTCATTTGATTTCTACCCTACTATTGGTTGTCGGTAGTTTCGCTACAAATTGGCTTGAAACTACCGAATGCATAATGACTGCTAGAATCTCTCTCATTCATGACTGGAATCGCTGGAATCATTGGTCGAACTAAGCCTTCCATCTCTCTAGTAAATCGAAGCGTTCATTAAGCTGCATATATGAACCTGTCTTAATTAACCCGTCTTTAAGCCCATAGATATAAAAGAGTCTGAAGCGCCTGGCTAAACAATAGATTCTCCGCCCGACTCCTTAAATAACCAATGAGAAATCATGAAAGTGGCTAATAGCCAGTGCAGTAAGCTAGTCAGTGCGCTATGAAATACCCAACCTGGCTTAGATAGAACCCGGCTTAGAGAACCAAGCTTAGGGAACCTAAGAGATTACCCACCTGGCTCATACCAAAGAGATTTTCCATCCGGCTCATTATTAACAAAAAATAGATTCTCCGCGTTCTTAGTTTCTCCGCCTGGCTTTATTTCTCTACCTATCTCTGGCTTGAAGCACCTAGCGGCTCAAATCAATTACCTATCAGGCTCCCTATTAGGCTCAAAGAGATAACCTATAGCTAGGGGTCGGGCTAGAGAACGTACCTCTTTTGCATCAGTTTGATATCCTCTTGTCGCAGAAGAAGCAAAGGCATAGGCACCACCTGTTGAAGGACCCGTTTACCCAGTTACAATTGAAGTTGACCACCCAGCATATGAGCCAGAACCAGTAGCTCCAATTCCAGTTCCAGATCCTGTCGATCCACCCATTTCATAATCAGTTGATCCTGCTGTTCCAGGTGAGGTTTACCCAGAACCCATTGATTCGCCCATTGAAGAAGCAGATCCTTCTGCAAAACCTATAGGGGCAGATCCAAATCCAGTAAAAGCACCAATTGATCAAGTCTCACTAGTGTCATCTCGCCTAGTATCCTTTGCTGTCCCGGCTTCGGTGTAGATCAAATATCCACGACGACCTTTGCACGGTTCCAAATTCATCACTAGTGGTATAACCACCTAAAGCAGAGGCATCATTAGCAAATATAGGAGCAAAGCCAAGCGCAGTAGATCCATTGGTGAAGTAAAAGGTTAAGGCAGAGCCCATTGGAGAATCTCTAGTAGTTGGCCCGGCAGAGCCGCCAGCGCGGTCAACCCCATAACCAAAGGCAATAGAGATAGGACCAGTGAATGTACCAGCTGGAATCCCAGCATCCTTGTAAAGAGCAGAAGCAAAGGCATAGATGGGGACAAGGGAAAATGGATATGTGTTACTTACGATACATAGGACCCAGGTATGTTAACCCCGAAAGAACACAGTTAGGCCTAATTAAGCTGAGCTCGTTATATCAACAGGTTCTAAGTTCATGTATAAGTATGATTCATTACCATTCTATTCCAAGCATGTTCATCTTTCAATGGGTAATGTATAAGGTACTCATAAAGATTATGTTAGATACAAGCCTATACCACCAAGTTCAAGCTCATATCAGCTTGCATGTACTGATTAGGTTCAATACATGGGTAAGTGAAACACAACTCTATTCATAAGTAATGGAATTAGTATGATTACGAGAATACCACCTAATGATAGATGAAGTATGACCATTGATTCTCTCTGATTACAGGATAAAGAGCATAGTAGTAGTGATATTAAGCTGTATTACTTAGCTAGCTTACTTATTACGATGGTAAATTGTTCCTTGCCCTCCTATTGTGAGGCAAGCCATCCTTCCTTGTCTGATGCAGACAAGTAGTTCCTTCCTTAGTCAGGGCAAACAAACAGCACCCAACCTACCCAAGGCAGGAGATCCAGTTTATGACCCAAAAGCATAACCTATTATTTAAGGACTACCACTTCGTAAAGATCCATATCCTTTTCCAGAGCCTATAGATCCATAGGCAGATCCTGTTTCAAGGCCATCATCCTTTCATCACTCGCCTGGCCAATGACCGAACTGGAGCATGCCTGGAAGAATCATTGGAAGCACGTACCGGACACCTATTGTCGTCCAATGGCAGCCACTTGTAATAAAAAGAATGAGCACGCCTATCATATTACGGCCGATGATCTGGTCTATCCCTACTAGCAGGTATCACAGCTGTAGGCAGTCGATGATCATCCACACTGCTAGCGACTTTGATATCGTAAGTAAAGGAAGGGGTAGGTTCATCTTTCTTCTTCCTTCTTAGCTTCTTAAGAGGGTCCCATAGCCTTTCTTTCTTCCCACCCTATCTAAGGTCCGGAGGGCTTGCGCTTTTGAGGGCAAGGAAGAATAAGGTTTCTCCTTTATTCCTTCCTCCCTACTTCCCTACCTTCCTCTCCCCTACTATTCGGTAGGGTAGTTGAAGGAATCACAAAGCATGGGACAAACATCCAGAGAAACTCATTTGCTTTGAATCGACCGGTTGAACGAACAATCCAACTATAGGCTAGGTAGCTCCTCGGATGCCTACCTAATGGAGGAAGGAGGGACCTAACTACTGGTCCAGCTCAAAAGAGAATCGATGGATAACTACAATGAAGGAGCCTTGCCCTCACCCAACAATTCAGCATGGTCAGACAAGACTAGCTCCTCCCAGCGAAGGGTAAACAACCCGAAATCAAAACACTCAGAACCGGCTTGACATCGAGTTAGGGCTTGACATCTCTGACAAAGAGAAAGATTAGACTGGCCCCGTTAGTTCGCTGTAAAGAAAGAGCCTGTCCTCACCCCCTGGATGGATCAAAGTGAAGTAGTTCGGAGGATGAGACTACCCTTCCTAACCGTACCCTCTGGGTAAAGAAAGGATGGCACCCCCGGATGGAGATGACTTTCTTGAACTCCCTGCCTCCCTCGTCGAGGTAATGTCTTAACCAGCGAGATATCCCCGAACCAGCATCTATTATTTCTTCTGAGCTGAGCTAGCATAGAGAAAGCATCTATCCTATTGCGCCTAATCCGTGTAGGCAGGGTAATGCTTTGTTTCATCCGACCTTCCTTCCGGTTGAGTTAACACCTTCCGGCAGCGATGGTCCAGCTAAGGAGTCCAGCTAATACACTCACCCTCGGTCCAGCTTGCCTTCCAGTTTGACTAGTAGGATAACCCGTAGGAGCCCACCCAACAAATAGATATTGCCTGGGGCTTCATGATGGTCTAAACTATCTATAGTTGGTCATGGAGCTTACCCTAGCTAGTTCAACCCTATTGGATGGTAACCTTTCAACCATCCAGCTTGCCGTAGGGATAGAGGAAATATTCTACCTACCTGAGCAGTACCAGCACCAACACTACCAGCACGAGTAGATCCAACAGCAGCATAGGTGGTTGATCTTGGTCTAGTTCCTTATGATCGAGAGCCAGAAGCCTAAATAGGGCCAACAGAATAAGCCTGTTACCTTTAGCCAGAAGCCTTTCACCAGGAGCCTTTTGCCAGGAGCCTTTCAACTTCTGCCTTAGCCTATAAACTCACCTGTAACCAGAAGCCTTTCAACTTCAGACAGAAACAGAAGCCTAAACCTCCAGCCTCACCAAGTCCAACAAGGACAACAAGTCCAACAGACAGAGGCCATAAGCCAAGTCCACCGCCTAACCAAGTCCAACAGAAGGAGAAGGAAGTGGATTCAAATTGAGAGAGTAAAGAAAGGATACAACAGTTGAATGAGCTTGATGAGCTTAGACAGCAAGCACTTTTTCATATAGAGATTGTACAACAACAAAGAAAAGGTTTGCATGATAGGTTCATAAAGTAGAAAGTTTGTTAAGAGGGAGATTGGGCCTTACTCTATCACTCTAGATACAAGGATTTCAAAGGGAAACTAATGACTAGATGGTTAGGCCCATATCAAATAGACACCTTTTATTACAATGGATCAGTGAAGATAAAAACAATTGATGAAGAAAGAATCCCTCTCCTAGTCAATGGCCACAGGCTCAAGCTCTACAAGAAGCCTCTAATCAGGGAGGAATTCATACAGAAGGTACAGGAACAAGATCTGAATCTCATTGGGAGTCTAAAAACTCCCAATTCAACCTAATTTGTCCTCTCCCTTATGGTCGAGCAGCCTTCCGGCACCTGCAGTTTCATAAGAAAAGAAAAAAAAGTGTTCTGTTTGGGCTAAGGTACGATAATAGTTCCAGCTTCTGGCAGTCTACCCGCATACAATGAAAGCAAATGCATCAATATGGAATCTATTACATAAAAAGATATACACTTAACTACAGATTCCAGCCTTTAGCTTTCATCCTAAGAGTCTGACATCCTATCTTTGTCAGATACAGACATCCAATCAGCTCTACTCTGTTTCCATAATTTCTCACTCTGTTTTACTCTGTTTACTATCATTCACATTCTCACTCTGTTTCTTGTCCTAGAAATGATCTCATTTCCTTCTCTAAGCCTATAAGGCTCTGTCTCACTGCGTATTATCATCATTAATTACATCCCTCCTGCAATAAGAAAAGGGTCCTAATCAGAGATTATAACAGAAAAAGATTAGCCTAAGCCACATTCTTCAGCATGCAAAAAGAATGTTCAGCCTGTCAAGAATATACAGCTAGAAGACAACATCCATGCGATATCAAAAGGTTTTTCAATAGGTAATATTTCTTATTTGCATTATATTCTTGAATTAAGCATCATATGAAGGCTATCCTAACTTCGAAAGATGAGGACATCTAAATGTTTCAGTTGGGGGGAAGCATCATTTGAAATGACATAATTTGAAATGACAAAAAGAAATCATGAAACATTAAGACTCCAGTTATGTCATATGTCGAAATATCATAAGGAAAGGCTTGAGCAAAATCTGAATCATGTTAAGATTTGTCGAGATATATTACATGCAGCGCGATCATGATAATAAGTGGCGCATGTCAACAAACGGGAAAGAATATCATGTCATTAGGCGCCGAAATGAATGGGAAGGCAATAGCTTAAGTCTACACGAGTGAGACAACTGATGTCTCCGAGCAGATTAGATGGTAAGAAACGATCACTCAAACCGCTATGATGTTGTTAAGTGACCAAGGCATGTTCAAAATTCGATGAAACCTCCGCTTGCTGCATTCCTAAAAATCATTCATCCAACAAATCGATGTTAAGAGCGATCGTCTAAACTCAGAGTATTGGCTCGAACCTGTGGAAGCAGCTCACCGGGGAGAAACGGGGGATTTACAGTATGCCACTAACTTGTTCAGGACAGGGACTTAGCCGAAGGAACCAGTAAGTAATACATTACTAAACCAGTCAATAAAATACTTCCGCTATTTTTGTTGAAGTTTCTCTCGAATTCCTTAGTTAAGAAATGAAATAGGGTTGCAGAAGGTTGTCTGTAGTAAACCCTAGCTCTTTTCATCTTCAAATTGGGAGCAAGTCTAAGTTCAGGAAATTCATTTATAAAGGTCAGTAAGTCTAAGCAACATAGCAGACGGAAAATGACAGCCGGTTTCATTCGAAGAGAGCCCACAGACCATACCAGGCTCCATAGTCAACCTAAAGTCGTAGCTTCTTTGAAAGGGGTAGGATGGTTATCATTTTTCGATAAGTTAGATGGATTTGATGATGCAATTTCACTCGAATTTGCCCAGAATTTTGAGCATATTCAGGTTCAGGACAATCAGACCCATGAATTCCACACAAATGTTAGAGGACTGGATATTGGGGTGAATGAAGATTTAATAAGTGAAGTCATAGAAATTCCCAGGGGTTAGCCTTGGGATAAAGATGACAGGGCACTCAACAATAGAGCCAAAACCAGCTTCTTTCGGTCATATGAAAACTCTGAATCAAATAGGAATGGAGTGAAAAGAGAGTCTCTCCCAGATGAGTGGGGAGAAGTGGCTTACCATATTATGAAATATCTTACTTGTGAGGGGAGACTAAGCATTGTTTATGCTTATCATTTAAGAATGTTGTATCAGATCAGGAATTTAAGCTATCAAAAGCCTCAACAGAGAATCAACATTCCCCATTTATTGCTTCACTCCTTGAAAGAAATGTGCATAAGGGTCAAAAAGGGAAAGCTGGATGCAGTAGCACATCACTGCTTAATAAAGTTGATAGTTTTCCACAAACTACAGGAGCAGCTCCCTCAAATCTCTTGGAATCAGTTTGTCCAAGTAGGGGTAGGCCAGCATAAAGCCCCAGACACAGAGAATCCAATGACTCCCCTTACAAGAGAAGAGAGTGCCGTCTGTATCCACAAGGCATTCCGGGCTGAAGCAAGAGGTTAGGGCATCCATAACTAAGGTGGGTAGGGTAAGTGAGAGGTATAATAGGCAAAGAATCTCAAGGTGGGTGAGTAGATCGCACTGAAGTACTAAAAGTAGGCTAAAGTTCATAGCAAAGATAGTAAGTGCCTACCCCACCCAGCCCCGTATCTCTTCCGTTCTGGCTATCGACAATCCATCTGGTGCTTCTAAGAGAAGGTCATGGGTAGGGCATCACTCCATTGACTAGGGTGAAGGTAGTAAGAAAGTAAGGTAGGCGGATAGCATGCACTTAAGTAAAGGTATCGGTAGGCAGGGGCGTAGCGGTAGTACTAGTGGTACCCCCAAGTAGGAATCTTGAAGCAGGAAGTTTCTCAAAGTCCTGTTCATGCTGTATCTAAAGCCCATGCACCAATGCTCTTCTTTCTATTTCATTTAACACCTGTGTAATGCTGCTGCATCAAAGCTAATCTAAGGAAGGGTTCCGTAGTGTATCTAGTGATGGTGGTTCTGTCTGTGTGGTGGGCAGTAATAGAAAAAGTAAGGGTAAGTTGGTTTATCCCGGCTGGAAAGATAAGTCTCTAACAGTCAGTCCCCACTAAGTGATTCATGAAGCAAGTGGTATAGGGCAGGTCTAGTTATTCTGTTGGGTGGTTGTGTGTAAACAAGGTAGGGGGTATCCCTCCTCTTCCTGGCTGAAGGCAAGTGTTTGTTGTTGGGTAAGGCAACACTCTGTTCCTTGGGTGAAGACAGTAAGTCAAGGGTCTGGTAGAAAAGGGTCCCTTTAAATGGTATATTTTCAAGGTAAAGGGTATGGTACGGTGGAAAATAGACCCAACTTCATACAAAATAATAGCAAGTGTGAGCCTGTGCAATGGCGTCTGGAAGTCCGTTGAAAAGGTCCTCCTCCCTCTCTCTATATCTATGGAAACCCTTCCCTTCCTAGGCTGTAAGTTGGGGGTGGGTAAGAAGAGTGTAAAAAAGTGAAGGTTGGGTAAAGTGAAATCGAATAGTGCCGTACCTACAAAGTCTTCCTGGCTAAATCAATTGGTTGGAAGCACTCCCTAAATCCCTCTTCCATCCATATTCTTTTCACTTAGTACAGTCAAGTCATTCACGGGCGGCTTCTCCGGCCCTCCATCCTTCACCGGGGGTGTAGGACAGCGGAGGTATATCCTTTCTATAGCTACTTTCGGATGGAGAAACTAATCTGGATGGAGAAACTAATTTGGTTGGATCCTCCGTCTTGCCTGGGGGTTCAGGCTGGCCGGTAGTTGAAAAGAGGCGATGATTCCCCGGAGCAGGGGTAATTTGAAATAATGTTCCCTGGCCTGGCCTTACAGCTTCAATCCCTCGGCTGGCCTTCTGGTAAGATTTCTCTTAGATTTCCTAACTGGAGGCAGGTTCCCTCCGGTTGAACAACTAAGGAGGGGTTAATTAGAATTCCGCTCCCACCCACGGTATGGAGTTTATGCTATGAACCGAGCCCACCAACTACTCTTTTATCTCTGGATGGAAGGTAGTTGCTCTGTGAAGTAGTCCATCTGCTTCTTTCTGGAGCTGCATCCAATGTTGTATCGACAACTATAGTTATCAATCGGAGCATGCTTTTATTCTTGCCTGGGGAGGATGGATAGAAAAACCCATTCACATTCCGATGGGAGGATAGCCTAATCAACGGCATCTAGGGCCCGATGGCAAATACTTTCTTGAACTCCATCCCGCGGGTGTATTAGCTTTCAGCTGGACCATCCATTTTCTTTTCATCTATCTTCGAAAGAAAAGCATAATTACATATATAAATAATGACCCCACTCTTACCTTACTTATTTCCTAAACACACAAGCTCCGCAGGACACAAGCTCCGTAGGACACAAGCTAAGTAGGACACAAGCTAAGTAGGACACTTCGGTATCCTGATCTCGGTATCCGGTTCACTTATCTCCGGTTCACTGATCAAAGAGAGCTTAGAGGGTCATAAGGCTGCTTTTCAACCTTCCATTGGTTGAAGGGGCCTGGGGTTTGAGGCTATTGGGATAAGGTGGTCGGGATCAGTTTTCTGGGGTCAGGTGGGATAAGGCAATGAAACCTTCCATTGGTTCGGGGGTCCTAGGGTAAGGCAATGAAACCGGTTTTAGGCTATTGGGATAAGGCAATCTTGAACTATGTCGATTACGAGGTCAATGGGATAACTACCACTCCCTTTCTGTCTCCTGTCTCCTGCCTCGAGTACCCTTAACCCTGTTCCCTCCTTCCTGTGTTGAGCCTTCTAACCCGAGGTAAGGTCCTGAAATGATTATATACCGGCTCGCGTAGAAGACAGGCCCTGCCTAAAGGAAGGGTAAACTCCCAGGCAGTAAGTGGTCCATTACCGGTCCTGATCTTCGGTAAGGCCCGGGATCAGCGAGGTCAACCCAGCCAGATGGGTAGGCTCTTCAGGTTTCCACGATCGATAAGGGCTTCGATTAGGAGCGGAGGCTAGAGCAGGGCTTGCTCTAGTGCTTCTCTCGCTAACCTTTTGAAAGAAAAGTTGGTCCCCACAAAGAAGGAGCCTTATGCACCTTCAAAGGCGAGTGAATGGGAACATTAGCGTATGGCGTACCGGTTAGTGGGGCAGTTAGGAAACAACATCAATATTGCGTGGGTGAAGAAGGGATATCAATTTTGCTTGTCAAGCTCTTTCGGCGAGTGCGCGATCATAGATAGTAGCATGTATGTTGGACCTCGCTGCCTATCTGGATTATAGTTGATAGGAAGGTGTACGCATTACTGGCTCTTATGCTTGTACTGGCTAGCTCTTGCCAGAATACTTCATTCTTTCTGGGCCCCCGAGGAGTATCAGTGCTTATGGGCCATTCCTTTCCTTCTGTGAGGCCCCGACCGGCAGCAGCCCAGCTTATCCGGGCCAGCAAGCAGGACAGGGTGGACGGAATGATTGATTGATTGAAACCGATACTGAAAACTGATATCTTCTCTCCTCGAATCACCTACAAAAACCATCCTCATTGAAACAAAGTGGTGAATCATATAATAAGAATATGATGAAATATCTCTCCTACAATAATGAAGTGGAAGTGGTGCATCATTAGATAAGGATATGATGGAATCTCCTTCCTGCAATGACTGATCTGATATGATCATTCCTACCTCTCCTTTAGTCGAGAGTTCGGCAAGCTGACCCTATATTGCTACCAAAATGCCAGTGAAGAATTCGATCTATCATTCATTCATGATCGATTTCATTACACCAGAAATTGCATATATTATATATTCATTATGCTATTGATAGATCGAATTGTGACTTCTTCCATTTCTTCCATCATTCATTATATATGTAATTACGCTTTAGCATCGTATGGGATCTCCGCTTATTCGATCAAAGCATAAAAAGGGGAAGTCGGAAGGTGAAAGAAGCAGGACTCGAAGGCTGGGCAACACATCTCCCCCCGTGGGCCGGAAAAGATCTCCACATCATTTTCTTTCTTCAATTGGCAAAGCATATCTGGTACAACAAAGGTAGTTCGTTCGTTCGCCCGTCCGACGAACAACCCCTCACCAAAGTGTCTTCCTTCGTGCTTCAAATTGGTAGGTTGATAGTAATTAAGGCGGGTAGGATTGTTTATCTCATAGCTCCTACCACCTAGGGTTGGCATCATGGTGAGGTAGGTTGGAGAGCGGAAAGCTTCTTATTAAACGAAATAATGAAGTGTTAAGCTTTGATCCATTCCCGTGGTGCTTGCTATGTCGCTTGATCCCCTTCGCAAGTTCCTTCCTTAGGGACCCGTGCCTCTCTATATAAATAAGAAGGCAAGATTTATAGATAGATTGATTGATTGAACAGAATGTGGAAACCCTAAACACCGGGCACACACAAGCGCTGGAATAGGACTGAAAAGACCATTGAGACTGGATGGAGGGAGCCAATAGGGAGAAGGAACCGAGAGGAGAAGGAGTCGTTTGATGAAGCCAAATGCTGAGGCACGTAGCGGTTGAAAGCTGCTTCATTGGGGTTGGGTGGGATCTGGATAAAGGGTGAAAAGTATATAGATCTATCCTCTGGTGTTTCAACCATCGACGACAGCAGCAAACTAACGGAATTTATGGCCGGGGAAAGACTGGACCGGCTTTGTTTAAGGATCACACACAATCGATGGACGTTCAGTGCGATTATATGGACCCCGTATGGGATGGATCTTTTCTTTATCGCTTCGGACCTCCTGAGATCGATGGGTCGAGTGCTCTCTCCCCCTGCTTGATAGGTAAGCGAGTGCTTATCTGCTATCTCTCTCGCCCCCTCTCTATCAATGGGGCGAGTGCCTAAAGGCTCGTTTCAAAGGTTGATCTGTCGAGTGCTTACGCCCCGCCCTTCGACCGATGCAACCATTCGTGTATTTTATACGTCATTCCCTAACATGATGGCCTGGTGTCAGAACCGATCATCCACCTTGAAATATGGAGAGGTAGATCCCCAATCATTCTATGCACTATATTCTCTTATCATTATTATTCATTCCGCATTTCTCGGTAGTAAGGTGCACCAGTTAAAGAGCACCCCTTAAATATGACACTCTACCACCAAGAGTGTGTCCAGTGTGCATTTTCCCTTGCTTTACTTCCACATGATCCTACAGGCCATTAACTGGTAGGCCACTTTTCTCCTCCCATTTGTGAGAAGCCGGGGATTACAGCTCTACGGCCTCCCCTAATGGTCTCGTGCTTCTCATACATGCTAGGCTCCCCCTTTTTCTGCCCATGTTCCCTTCATCTCTAGAATGCCTCCCGTCGCTTATGCTTCTCATGCTTATGGCTTTGCTGCTCCTGTCTTTCCCTTTGCTTTAGTGGGTGCCTTTGTCCTTGCCTTTCCTGCTGTTGGTCGTCCTGCTGCTACTGGATAAACTGCTACTCGTGCAAGTTTAGCCGGAACCAAGCGAAGGTATAAGTGGTCAATTTGATCTACACCGATCCAAGGCAAGGTAGGTGGTTACTCTCCCACTGCGAGTGAACCGATAGCTTATAGCACTAGTGGGGGTCCAGCTGTTTATGATTCTGGCGAGCTTTGCTTCTCGAACAACTAGCTTTGGAACTAGAAGGGATGCTCTTGGGAAGAAAAAGCTGGTTAGACTGGTGATGCTTGGAATTCTGCTCCTTCAATTCTGCTTCTTCAACTGATGACTCTAGAAATGCTCTTGGAAATGATGCTCATTCAATTGGTGCTCCTTCAACTGGTGCATATGAGGCTGCTAGTTCCAGTGCTCCTTGTTTTGACGCTGGGAATGCTCTTTTTGCTTTTCTTGGGGGTGCTTCAATTGATGTTGGTTCCATTACTGGTGATGCTGGGAAGCTGGTTCATTTAGTCTGTTGGGAATAATGTTCCTTCAACTGATAATGCAAATGCAGATAGAACTGATCCTGGGAATAAGGCTCCTTCAATTGATGATGCAAATGCTAGAACTGCTGGTTGTGCTGCTGCTGGCAAGGCTATTGGGAGTGGTCCTACTTCTACTCTACTACTCCTACCCTTAGCTAGCCTCCTGCCACAGTCCCTTATCTTAGTCCCCACCCAGGTGATTTTCTCTTGTTGATTACTCCCAAGGTATCTTTTTTGCCCTTGATATGGTCCCATGTCTCTATGATATCTATCTATCTTAGCCTTTCTTAATCACATAGAAAATGTCCTACTAAAGAATAATGGAAACATATCCGTTAGTCCAGACCTCCAGACCTCCGTCTTATAAATGCCCTAGTCCTCTCTATGATGTCCATACCTACAGTCTCAGTGTCCTATGACCTATGCATGTGTCAAGACCTAGTGCTTTCGTCCAGACCTATCCTCGTAGGAGACCTCTATCCTTGTATATATATAGTCCAGGCCTCTCTATTAGTCTAGGACTTATAGTACTCATAGCTCTTGTAACCTCTATTGGTGGGGATGTTCCATCAGGCCTAGTCCGTCGTGATGCTCTTGGTTGTAGTGCTATTTGTTGTGGTAATGCTGGTTATCTTTTCCAGGGAATACTTTGATCCTGGAAATGAGGCTGATTCAACTGATGATGGAAATGCTTCTAGAAATGATCCGGGAACTGGTGATGCTACTTCAACCGCTTATGGAGTTGCTTATGCTTGGGCTGGGACTTTTGATCCTGGGGTTGCTGCCTCTTCAACAGCTGCTGGAACTGAGGCTGGGAAAAAGAATTATGATGTTGGTTCAACTGGTGCTTCTAGGACTGTCGGTTCAACTACTGGTAATGCTGGGGGGAATAAAGCTGCTTCAACCGCTTATAATGTGGGTTCAATAACTGGTTAGGCTGGGAATCCCATTTTCACTGGTGCTTATAGGGCTGCTTGAAATGTCGGTTCAATTGGTGCTCCTGGGAATCCAGGTTCAACTGGTGCATATGGGAATGATATAATATGTGAATCTTCTGGTTCAACCGGTGCTTATGGGAATGAAGCCAGTTATATTGCTGATGGTGGGAATACTCTTAGGAATGATGACCCCTTTATTGATGCTGGTTTCACTGGTTCAATTTATGTTGTTTGAACTGGTGTTGCTTGAAATGATTCTGGGAATGAGATTCTAATGAATCCTGCTGGTCCAACTGGTGCTGCTATAAATGCTTTGGGAGCTGATCC